>CAKALU010002391.1:0-27911 GCA_916700995.1 Hozukius guyotensis | reverse complement strand
GTCATAGTATAGCACGTCGAAAAATGTCATGAAAAAAGTCATAGTACAGTATGTCCAAAAATTTCATGAAAAAAAGTCTTAGTATAGCATGTCGAAAAATTTCATGAAAAAAACACATAGTATAGCATGTCGAAAAATTTCATGAAAAAATGTCATAGCTAAGTATGTCAAAAATGTCATGAATAATTTCATGAAAAAAGTCATAGTATAGCATGTTGAAAAATATTTTAAAAAGTCATAGTATAGCATGTCGAAAAATGTTGAAAAAAGTCATAGTGTAGTATGTCGAAAAATTTCATGAAAAAAAGTCTTAGTATAGCATGTCGAAAAAATGTCATTAAAAAAGTCATAGTATAGCATGTCGAAAAATGTCATTAAAAAAGTCATAGTATAGCACGTCGAAAAATGTCATGAAAAAAAGGCTTTGTAAAGTATGTCGAAAAATTTCATTTATCAAAAATCTTGGTATAGCATGTCGAAAAATATTAAAAAAAGTCATAGTGTAGTATGTCGAAAAAAGTCATGAAAAAAAGGCCTGGTAAAGTATGTTGAAAAATTTCATTAAAAAAAGTCATAGTATAGTATGTCGAAAAATCGAAAAAATTCATAGTATGTCGAAAAATAACAAAAGTCACAGTATAATATGTCTACCATATAAAAGTCATAGTATAGTATGTCGAAAAATAAGTCATAGTGTAGTATGTCGAAAAAATAATAGTATAGTATTTCGATAAAAAGTCATGGTTTAGTATGTTGAAAAATAAAAAAAGTCATATTATAGTATGTCAAAAAAAAAGTTCATATAGTATGTTGAAAAAAAGAAAAAAAATTATGATACAGTATGTCAAAAGTCATAGTATATCGAAAAATTAAAAAAGTCAGTGTGGTTTGTCGAAAAAAAGTCATAGTATAGTATGTCAAAATAAGTCATAAAAATTATAACTTTGTATTGTTAGCTGTGTACAAGAATCTGGCGATGATACTTATCATGGTACAGGGGCTACGATTCAATATATTGCGATTTTTTTTCCATCTAATTTTAGGAAAATTGTCATAGTATAAAGAACAGACCACCGTATGCATAAAATCTCAGTAAAGAATGAACAGTTGGATCTGTATTTGTATTTATTACAGTCCCTGTAAAATCATAGCGCTACTTTGAGAGGGTGCATCTCTTTGCAAATGAAACAAAATATTGACGGGGTTAATCTTTGCATGTAAACTATTAATTAAAATCGATACAGTATCACAAAACATAACATCGCGATATTTGATTTTTTCTATATTTTCTTACACACTAATAAAAAGTCATAGTATAGTTGTCGAAAGAAGTCATAAAACGTCATAGCGTAGTTGTCGAAAAAAAATCATAAAAAAGACACTATAGTATGGCGAAAAAAGTGATAAAAAGTCATACAGTCATATTAGTCATATAGTGGGTCGAAAAAGTCATTAAAAAGTCATGGTATAATATGTCGAAAAAAGTCATTACCATTAAAAAGTCATGAAAGTTATTATTATAAACAAATATAGGAAACATAAAATTGTCATTAACGTTAAGTAGTCTATAAACTGTAAAGTTTCTTAGAAGTGCTTATAAATGTCTTACAGTATAATCTAACAATAAATATGTTTATGATACTGTAATTGACACTAATATAGTTTTAATAACACATAAATGTTAACAAGCATCTATTAAGGACCTAGAAAGGGCCTTAATCGAAGGACCTCAATATAAAGCATTACCGGAGCCAATACGCACGAGTTGATCTCAGACAAACACACGCTTTATGCAATATTAAGTATTTTTTATATTTATTGTGATCTGGTATATTACAAATCCACCAATTCTCATCTATTTAAAAATTCAAGTAAATAGACAAATGTTCACTTGACAGCCACATCATAACATGGATAGTGGATGTTAAAGGGTATACTGCACATCTTATGGAAGCAACAGAGTGCTAAAGATGAAACAGCCCACAGTCAGCAAACACATATGTCATATTCAGCGGATATAACGAATACAGCAAAGTCTTAAAAAAAAAAAAGATTGGACAAAGTTTCAATCTGTCAGCTTTTGTCCATATTTCTAAAAACTCATAAAATAAAAAGGCATTAAAAGACGCTGCTTGGTACTGCAGAATAACATGCCAGACATACAGTATGAATACTATACTGAATATTTTACACATAAAGTAAAATATGTCTCTAAATAAGTTTGAGTAAAGTTAGGGCATTGGAGAGTTTATCCTCTCACATATTGAAATAAATAAAAGAAAACACATAAAACTACTTACAGGAAACTATACAGAAACAACAACAGATAATTGCCAACCAGGGCTTCACATTAAAATAAATAACATCCAAACACACATTTGTCTCAGGTTCAACACGTTAAGAAATGTTACATTCAGAAATGAGGTCTACAGGTTAGAAAGAAGGAAAACAAGGAACACAGCTCTGCCTAACTGATTATCGATTTACAATTTAACAGAAAATGTCCCTTTCTGTTTAAAGTCAGTGTGGATTTCACGTAGTTCTATCAGCTGATATCACTTGGTAGTTGTAAGTAATCACCAGTTTTTAGAGTTGTGGTTTCTTGGATCACAATCTAGTCTACCTTAATTACAATTAACCTTGTGGATACTGACAAAAGAGAAACTTTGTGTCAATGTGAAATTTAAACAAGGCAATGTCAGGAGTTAAAAATAAGCTAAAATCCAGGAGTGAAACAAAAACCTAAAGGGTTGAAGTGACAGAACTTCACTATTGCACTAAAATTCAAACATCATTACTTGGTACTGAGCAAAGTTTTACTTAAAGACAAATGAAAGTAAAAGGACACGCAAACCATTTTTGTGGCCTCTAAAATAAACGGCAAACTTTCAAAAATAACATTATACTTGGTGTCTATATTTGCGTGTTAAGAAGAAGTGTTCACCGTTTGCAGGTTTTAGAAAGCTTCTCTCAAAGTCTTGTGGTGGAATGTGGGTTAACAATGGGCAAATTTACTTCTTTATGATTAACCTCAAATTGTTTTTAGTTGAACAACTCACAAAACTGATTTTCTTTAGATTTAATATAGAAAAGTTGTCATTTTGTCTCTATAATGTTAGGTAAGGTTTTTTCTTATCTTGACTTCACCATTAATGACTAGAGGGTAGTCATTGGTACAGTACCAAATAAAAAAAAAAACTTATCTTCTAAAGAGGAAAAATAATCTAAACATTATTAAAATTTAAAAGAAACAAAAAAAACAGGTTACACATCAAAACAGAAAAAAGGGGAAAAGTGGCCCCAAATCAATCAAGTTTAAGTAAATTCTGAAAGGAAATTGAAATGAGCACTAAGCAGAAATAAAGAAAAGCCTACAATCATTATTGACGATAATACTAGTCATCTATAAAGATACTGCATTACAAAAAAAGACCGTAAATCTAAGCCAATAAACTTAAGTGAAATGCAATTCATTCTGTTGTAAGAATATTTTTTGTTTGGGCTCAGACTACATGCTCATTTAAGTTTGACAAAGAGATATAAAAACAAACATTTATCTTGCGCTTTTCTCCTAACTGACTTCGCAACAGGGCCGATATTAAACATAATAAATATGATGATCATAATAAAAAAAATTTTTTTTCGACCATTTCATCTCATAACAATCAAGTCTTTGTCATTTATCAGACAGTAACAGAAAAACACTAAAGATGACGGCAAAAGAGAAAACAAAATGTGCAAAATGCTGTTTGAAGAAGACTATGGCTTCTCCAAAGGATCTTAGTGCTAAAATCATCATTGTTCCATTCAAATAAAGGAGGAAATATTCTAAGTTTTAACTATTTTATTTTTCATGAAGCCCTTCATCACATTGAGGTCAAAGTGTTTACATTTATCAATTTAGCCAAAATAGCTTGTTAGCACTACTAGCATTAGGACTGGGTATTGAACCTCACTACTACTAAAACTGTCGAGAAACTAAATCTGGAATTAAATGTCTTGTCAGATTTCTAATTTTAATTACTTATTTTATCAGATAATTGTGGATTAAAATCACAATTTTGCCAATTTTATTTTGGTGAAGGTCTTGTACGGCCCCTGGTGTTTAGATGACGTTTAACTTTTGAAACGTTCACTTCTTTTCTTAAATGAACAAAAGGGTTTTATAGATGTTTAAATTTCTCAAGGTAAGCTATTGAAAACGTTTGGTAACATTTCAAACCCTGCCCCAATTACAAGTAAGATTCCTCAATAAATATATTTTTTTAAAATGTATTAATTTGTTTGGCAAGTTAAGATGCCTGTTGACATAATTATTAGTGGACAAATGATGACAGAACTAAAATACTTTGTGAAACCAGCCACAGATCGTCCTCAGAGATACAGCTACAAAAATACCAAAAGTTAAATGCAGTGTTACACAGAAGGGCAACTTTATCAACACATCGATGAGAAGTTGTTTCACATTTGCCCCTGCACAAGTTAATATTGGACAGCTACGCTGCCTTAAAATGCTGATTATGCACAGTATCGTCACCTTTAGCACAGCGATAGTACTGTCCAAGAAATTGCGAGAATATCTGAATATTTGTCTCACGTTTTGTTGCCTCGTCCTATGAACGATGCCCAAAATGTGCCCTTACAGTACTGTGAAACTTGGAACAGTAAGAAAAGAACCAAACAAGCCTGCTTGTCAGCCTCCTTCACAATGCCCTCAGGAAAAAAAAGAGCCCATACCTGAGAAAGAGAAGAATACTGTTTCACCTCATCAGGCCTCGGACTCTCCTACATCTCTCCTTCCATTTTTACAAGCTGATCTCCCTCCGTCTGCTCTGTGCGATACCAGAAAGGGGAAATAGTTTATAAACTTACTTAAAATCAAATACATGATAAGAGTCATCCAATAGCGAACTGTAGCATGTGCTAGGACACTTAATTAACTCTTAGAAGAATTGTGGTTCACTAAACTCAATAAATCCAGAGGCCATTTTGCAGCCCTCCTTTTTATCTTCTGGTGTAATTTTTGGGAGATAAAAAGTGCCACCAATACCTCTTCATCCTTTGAATGTGACTCAGGGAAGTGCTCCTTTTTATCACATACCCGATGACATCAATAACAGCAGCTGCCTCTGGTACTCCAGACTCTCTCTGGAGCCACCCTACAACCAATAAACCAAGAAGAGCCAGAAGTACCTGCCCCCACATCACTGGTCTAAAGTGACGCTGGATGGGACTTCTCACTAGGTGAAACTCCTGTCCATCGTCCGACCAAGCAAAGGGGCTGAACATCTGTCATCTAACCTGCTAACAGGGCTTGAATCCTGTCCTCCACTCGCTCAGCTAACACGAGGCCGGATCAGACCCCTTCAGGACGTAGAGAGGAGCATATCGGACCCTCGCTGAAACACCTCGCCTTCTTCTGGAAAGGAGAATCCTCCAAGTTTAGAAGTAGTCAACCCAAGACTCTCTCTCCAGACTTCATTTGAGGATCTTCCAGTTCCTGAGGAGGTGAAGCTTCCAGGCCGGGGGGTCCAGAGAGGAGGTGGGCAGAAGGACAGGCTGGAGTTCACCTCTGAAGGAGGAGGAGGAGGAAGCCTGTAGGAACCTCCCTGCCCCCACCCTGCCCTCTGCCACCCACGCCTTCAGGCCTGCAGCTGCAGACAGATACCCTGCAGAGGATCACAGATGATGGCTTTAAAGACACACTGCGGCACTAAAGTAACATCACAACCATAATGAACTGCTGCCACACTGCAAAGTGAGACCATCTGTTAAATTCAACGGATGAAATGTTGCTGGAAATTAAGTGTTACATGTGGACATAATAATGTAAACTATTCATGATAACAGACTCGGAAGTACATCGCAAACATTGCTACAAACAAGAGTCATACTGGATTGCACGCTAATAAGAAGTATTTGTTAGCTCCCTGCACACACACCTCTGCCTGTACTGTCTTATTTTGCTGTGTTTCTGGGCGTCTGCAAACAGCCTTTTGGCCCCACATAGGGGTGTAACCCCAGCCAATAACAGCATGTAAGGTGTGCAGCCCGTTCAGGTTGTCAAATACCTCCGCAACCAATTTTCCGCAGGGTTGTGGGTGGTTTTAGAACGTAACCGCCGTGAAACAATCAGAAAATAATGTTTTATTTCTGATTCGCTGCTTTGTTCCCACTAACGATGCTCTCTCTCTTCATTCACTCTATACTGTAGCTCGCTCATCCGTCGCCGCTGTCCGTTTCTCCAAGCTGGGGGCGTGCCGACCGTCATCTACTGTAAGTAATACACCTATTATGGATAAGTACCTCATACAACCCCACTTCAAAACACCCGAACTATCCCTTTAAATAATTCTGCACCAGATTCATCTACTTTCTCACAGATGATTTTTGCCTCTTTGCTCTTTTAGATCTTGATTTTGAGAAAAAAGTTTTAATATTACCAGAATAAATTTGTATTATTTCTAAAATAAGGGTTAAAGCTGTTAATATTATGTAACTGTAATGCCTATTTCTCTCATAAAATGTTTTCAGAAACATCTTGTAGTGTACTGTTTAGCTGTAAAATGACAAAGTTTGTGACCCGGCAGCCATGTTGAGATCAGTTGAGGAAATACCAAGCACCGCCCACCAGCTGGAGCGTACTTTCTCATTTTACAGCTAAACAGTACACTACAAGATCTTTCTGAAAACATTTGAGGTGAGAAATAGGCATTACATTAACACAATATTGATTCATATTTGATCAGCGCTGCCTAGTTTGACCGGAGTTTGCGAGTGATTGACAGCTGCCTGTTGAATGAACAGCCAAGAGGAACGCTCTCTCTCTGAAATAACCTGTGATTGGCCAAAGTCTCCCGTCACAGGCTAGATTTATTAAAGCCTGAAAACAGAGCCATGAGGAGGTGCAGAAGTCTAGTTTTCTCTCAGAACACTTGAATGACAATATGCTGAAAGGGTTATGAACTTTTTGCCCACTGATGCCAAAAACATTCTGCCTACTGCAGGTTTAAATAAGCGTTTTCAATTAAGTTTATATGGATCAGAAGATACCTAAATACCATATGTTACATTACATGAACCTAGCAGACACCGAAATGGAAAAAAAAAATGTTGACCATTTTTTTTTCTAGTTGTGAGATGAAAAGTGAGCGTTTCATGCATTACCAACACTTCAATAAAATCCCCAAATTCAATCCCAATTCTACTCTAGTTTTCCACATTGTACTTTCAGTTCTATAGCCTGATAGCCCAATTTGTATTGAGAAATGCAACACACAATGTACTTTAGATTTATGTATTCTAAAATTGTATTAATTAATTAATGTTAAACAAACAGAGTGGCACCTGGTGTGATGTTAGGTGTTAGAGACAACATACGGTACCTCTGTTGCCTTTCCATGCACAGACAGCAGGCAGAGTGTGAGCCTCACTCCTGGAGCTCTGTCAGAGCCACACAGCATGCAGCTCTATCATCCTTACTCTGGGCGGGACCGTCCACTCCGCCGCCAGTCGTCATGCTGCGGCTGCGACTGGTCAGCTTCTTGAGCTCGCTGGCAAAGGAAATTACTTTCTTTTTGTCTTCCCGCCCCACCTGGAAGCAGAAATAGATTGGCGTTACTGAAGTACGGAAAAACCATACAGAAATGTGCATTTAGTTTTTCTTCTAGCATAGATTTAATACTTTTGTCATCCTTTGTGCACTCCCTTGCTTCCTTTGTTGATGTATTTTGTCTTAAAGTGGCAGTAGGCAGAATGTTTTTGGCATTATTGGGCAAAAATTTAATAACATTTCAGCATATTGTAATTCAAGTGCCCTGAGAGATAACTAGACTTCTGAACCTCCTCATGGCTCTGTTTTCAGGCTTTAATAAATCTAGCCTGTGACGGGAGACTTTGGCAAATCACAGGTCATTTCGGAGAGAGAGCGTTCCTATTGGCTATTCATTCAATGGAGGCAGCTGTCAATCACTCGCAAACTCCGATCAAATGGTCAAACTAGGTAGCACTGATTATATATGAATTAATATTCTGTTACTGTAATGCCTATTTCTCTCCTCAAATGTTTTCAGAAACATCTTGTAGTCTACTGTTTAGCTGTAAAATTAGGAAGTTTGCTCCGACTGGTGGGCGGTGCCTTGGTATTTCCTCAACTGATCCCAACATGGCTGCCGGGTCACAAACTTTCTCATTTTATAGCTGAACAGGCCTGTGAACTCTTGCAGATGCTATTGGGAGCACATGATTTTTTTCATGCACTTTTTTTTTTTAATCATATTTGCTCCATTTCTACCCACTGCAGCTTTAATTATTTAAAAAGAAAGAAACTAAACGCTAAACTTAAAAGATCGTTTCACCTTTATTCAATGAGGCAGCTCATTTACACATTCTTAATAACAAACATGTCAGCATAAAATGCCCCTAATGTAAAAAGAAGGAAATTAAAATAAATACTAACATACAACATATATAAATATTAGAACAAGATAGACAGATAAAACATAACACTATACAGTAAATCACAAAAACATTTACAAACAAGGGAAGCAGCATCTGGTTAAAAGCACATACTATACAGGTGTTAAAATACAAAGGCGAAACGTGCTCAAAGGAGTGATGTATGCATGTAAATATAAAATAAAAACATAGGAAATAAAATCTAAAAAGTCTCTAGCATTGGAAATCGGTCACCATGTTTGAAGCTACCTGCTCTTTGAGTTTAAGTATGAACTTTCCCGCTCCCCGCCAGCGGCTCTGAGCTTGGTAGACACACTCGTGATCCAGCAGCACCCGCTGCAGGGGTTTGGCAGCGGAGGACTTCTTGGAGCCGGCGTCCCTGGTCACTTCCTCCATCAGGACGTAGTCACATGGATTGGGATTACATAGGATACTGTAGGAATACTTTGCCTTTGACAAAGTCTGGGACAGACAGACAGACAAACAGAGAGTGTATGAGAAACAAATTAAGCCACTTTAAGGTCAGCCCTGTCTCCTAAAAATGTTGTTCCCATACAACTAAACTGCATTCTCAATTACTCAATTTACAACATTAACCATGTGTTTAAAACGGTTTCAAACTGCGATCGTAATCCAGGAGAAAGTACGTGTCCCTCTAAACGTAATTGAGAATGCAGTTTAGTTGTATGGGAACATAATTTTGTAGGCGACAGGGTTATTAAGGTTTGTATACACATCTCCGAAACTTTCAAATCCTCAAACCTCCTCACCTGCTGTATGATGTCCTGAGCAGTGCTGTAGCGCGGGGCCTTAATCACAGTGTGAGGCTGCTCTGGTGAAACTTCATGGACCTGGACGAAGAACATATCGTCCTCTGTTCCTCCTTCTCTACCTCCCAAAGCCACCTCCTCCTCTCCCTCCAGCACAGAGTTCTTCTCATTTAAGTTCTGCAAGAGTAAAACACACAGTAACAGTGAAAATGTGGCAGAATCCAAGATTTAAACAAGCACCAGAGTCTGATGCAAGAAAATGTTAAAACTAAATTTGACTACTTAAATTAAGCTACTGTCCCTCCTATAGCAGAGTGCATTTGTGTACTTATATGAGACAACCACAAGAGGGAGCCATAGTCTACATGATGGGTCACACAGATAAGTGCTTTTTGTGGTACTTAGATGAAAAATGTAACAAGAGTTATAGGGTAAACAGGTAATATTACCATAAACACATTGAGATTAAAGTGTTTTAAATCATTCAACAGATAAGTTGAAACATTAAACTCAGTTAATACCAATAAACCCAAATAATCACTCTTTTTTTACTAATAATATCAACTATGAGAGCAGTTTAAATGTTTCTAAAGTTTGTCTCTGTGTGTACCTCTTCTCTCGTCTTGAGGCAGATCCTGCCCACGTATCCCTCCTCAGCGTTCCAGCTGGAGACCAGTCTGACCACCTCCTCCTCGGGCGCTAGAGAACGATGCTGAGCACAGCGCTTCACCTCGCTGCGCTCCTTCAACAGAGGAACCTTCTCCTCGCACAGGAAGTACTCTGACGGGTTTCCTGCAGATGCTACAACCTGCGCAGGTATGTATAACACAATATGACAAATGAAAAAATCTCCCAAGAGTCTGGGGACTGTCCTCTGCTTAGGCTGCAATCACATTATCCACGAATCTTTATTGCTAAAGTACTAACCGTGTCCAGCAGCTGTTTGGCGGTCGTCTGTTCTGTTACACAGAACACAGTGAAGAGCTCAGGACCAGGAGCTCCGTACACCGTCACCCTGTGCTGCTGCGACGCACGTTTCTCCTCTGAACTGAACAGCTGTGTGGGGAGCAGTAGAGGAGGTATTATGAAACACATCGTCGTGACATTTCTGTCTTCAAAGCTGCAGTCGATACCTTTGACCAAATGTGATAAAAAGTTAATTTTATAAAACTGTTACTATTTCCTGACAGTAGTGCATGAGATGGATAATATGTGAAAAAAAAATCATGTTTCTCTGTGTCCTACTAGTTCTCCTTTCACAGCGCCAAAGGAAAACAACCAATCAGAGTCGAGGAGTCTCCTTAACGCAGCAGTCAATCACTGGTCGCAAAGCTCATGAACTTTGATCAAACTGTCAAACTAGGCAGCGCTGATCAAATATGAATCAATATTCTGTCACTGTGATGCCTATTTCTCTCCTTAAATGTTTTCAGAAACATTTTAGTGTACTGTTTCCCTACAAACTGAGAAATTCAAATCATTTTACAGCTTAACAGTACACTAAAATATGTTTCTGAAAACATTTGAGGTGAGAAATAGGCATTCCAGTGACAGAATCTTTACTCATATTTGATCAGCGCTGCCTAGTTTGACTGTTTGATCGGTGTTCGCCAATTTTGTAAGCAGTGATTGACAGCTGCGTTACAGACTCCTCGGCTGATTGGCTGTTTTCCTTTGCCGCTGTGAAATCATTATGAGCACAAGATTTTTTCACAGATTATCTGTCTCATGCACTACTGTCAGGATATAGTAACAGGTTTATAAAAATAACATTATATCATATTTGCTAAAGGTTACAGACTACAGCTTCAAAGCACAGTGGAGGAACAGTATCGAATGTAACCCCAACCCCTGCAATCTCAGAACTTGAAGAGCTGATAAGTCTTACCAGTGATGAGGGAGTAGCGCCCCCTGTGGGACCTTCCTCTATTCTGCGGCTGTAGATAAACAGGCTTGACACTTCGAGAGGTTCATTGTGTTGTGTCCTCAACTGGACATGTCTGTAACCTGAAACACACAACAAGAATATATATTTTGACTTCACTGAAATAGATAATACTGAATGGTCCGATAAAAGTACTCAGGAAATAACCTGCAGGTTATAACGCAGGCCTCAGTTATGTTAATTTTTCTATTATCTATGAAAGCCTTATATGAATGATCTATAATATAGATAGTTAGATAGAACATATATAGACATTTTCTGATGTTTTTTTCTGAATTGAATGAGACTGAGCACATTGGTTTACTCGTGTACTGCAGAATGTTGCTGATCTATATATTTTTTTAATTCTTTTTTCTAAAGTATTTGAAATATATATTCACTGCTGATTTTGTAATTGATTTATACATGGTGCAGATAGAGAGAGAGGTAGAGAGAGGTCGAGAGAGGTAGAAGGGGGGTAGAGATAGAAAGGTGTAGAGGTTAAAGGGGGGGTAGAGGTAGAGAGACATGGGTAGATAAAGATATAGAGAAGGGTAGAGATAGAGAGGGGTAGAGAGATGGGTAGAGAGAGTGATAGAGGGGGGGTAGAGGTAGAGAGAGATGGGTAGAGGTAGAGATAGAGAGGGGTAGAGAGAGTGATAGAGGGGGGGTAGAGGTAGAGATAAAGAGGGGTAGAGCGAGAGAGACATTCACAGCAACCACAATATAAGAACAACAGCTATAATAGCAATACAAATAGGACTAATAATAATCAATAGTGGTGGATATTATAGAGTGATAATAGATCTAACAGTAATAGTAGCAGTAATAGAAATAAGGCTGATAATGATAGTAGCAGTGGGTGTAAAGCAGGGCCGCGGCAGCAGATGCAACCACTGTACTGTATTACCTACAGTAGATGACGGTCGGCACGCCCTCAGCTTGGAGAAACAGACAGGAGTACCAACATGGAAGCAAAGCAATGTACTGCTGTGGACGGGATGGCAGCAAAATGTATTTTAGCCACAAGAGGCTTACCTAAAAAAATCTATGTTTATGTGTGCAGTATATTTAGAATATTTTCCGACTGGGACCGGAACTCAAACTTATCTATACTGTTTTTGTCAACAGAGTCCGCTGGCTTTGAAGAGAGCATAGATAAGTTTCACTTTCAGTTCAGGGGCTGTCTGAATGGCAAGATAAAGTGGTGAAAATATTCTAAATATTGCATACACTTAAACAGATATTGATTATTTTTAGGTGGCTAAGATATGTTTTGCTGCCGCCCCCGTCCACAGCAGTATTGCTTTGCTCCAGTGCTGGTACTCCTGTCTGTTTCTCCAAGTTGAGGGCTTGCCGACCGCCATCTACTGTAGATAATACACCGACTATGGATAAGTACCTCATACAACCCCACTTCAAAACATCCAAACTCTCCCTTTAATATTTACAAGTGCTCTTGCAGACGGCTTGGATCCATCCTTTCTCACAGTTACATCAGTTGTTGTCTGAGACTCCTACCTGGCTTGAGGGCCTTCAGAGGCAGAGTCCTCTGAGCGGTAGTCTGGGAACTGTTGTTCTCCACCACGGCGAAGCGCAGGAAGCACATGTCTTCAAAGTGCACGCTGAACTGGAAGTGCTCGCTCCACATGGGGTTGAGGGTGTTGCGGTGGATGGGTTTGGTGCGGAAGTGGCAGCTGTCGATGTGCATGCCCAGAACGTCCACCTCGATGCAGGGGCTGCCGGCGCTGTTACCGGGACAGATGTTCTGACCGGAGACGATCTGAGAGGAGACAGAAGAGGTGTGATGAGTAACGATAGACACCATTAAGTTAAGATTCTTTTTACACTTTGCGCTGTCATCGTATCAAGCTTATTTCCAGTTCTTTTGATGAAAACCAAAGCAGGTCGGAGAAGCCAAACAACAGTCAGTGAAGTCACTCTGACCTGCCAACTAAGACTCTATTTCACCTCAAGTCTCACACACACAAGTTTTATGAGTGTGAGATCATCCCTGTTGTTTATACTGCTGGTTGTTCATGATGCCTCAGAGTATGAGAGCAGATACTCTGAACCTCACAGATGATCATGACTGTCAGTGGATAAACTGTTCAATTAGAGGCAGTAACATTATCAACATGATTTTGTTGTCGTCCTTCCAAACATTAACTCAAGCTGTTACTGATTGACTTCATGTCAACAAATTGCACACTGTTAATTATACCGTTCACTTTTATGCCAACGATAATGTCATGAAATGAAATAAACTTGTAAGTATTCCTTCCCAGTTTCACTTCTACGTCTGCTTCTGAGACTAACTTCTTGTTTTTTTCAGCGCAAAGAAAATCTACACGTAGATAAATACAGAACTTTGAAACCAGATTTGGTGCAATAACGTACATTTCCACAAACAATGTGCAGTGAGTGACACAATGCGACGAAAAGCACGGACCGAACAATGAATACAGTCAGTGGAGACGGAGAGGGGGATTTTCAGACACAGTGTGTGGACATATTGCTATGCAGAGCTTTTATGAGGTCCTGTTCTTATTCACTGTTATATGGAATTAACTGGGTGGCCTTGATGACTGTCAAATAATGAAAGCACATACACATCACTTCACATAAAGCTGTCCAAACACACCTTAATGGACCTAATATGAGTACTTAGGAGTGTATGTTTGAGTGTCCAGTTCTAATATCAGTGCGGTCATTGCAGGTATGCTAATGAAGGATAGAAAACGGGCCGAAAAAAGAAACTGAATGTCAGGGTCCAAATTAATATAAAATATTTAGGACACTTTAAAAAAAAAAAGGCATTGAATTTTTTGCAGAAATGTGAAAATGTGCATTTTTTAAGGGCAGCAAAAGGTATTTGTAAGTGAAACACTTTGCAAACATAAAAAGCTATGTTTAAAAATGCTTCAAAAATTAATATGCAGCACTTCTGAAATCGAAACTGGCTCTATAAAACAGTTAAGTAGGAAAGTATACGAGTAGGCAGGAAGCTGAAGGAGTGAGGATGAAAGTGCAGAGCACCAACTATCAAAGATAAAGTAGTGTTCCTGATTGATCTTCCATTGTGCTCTATATATCATCTTAGCTCACCGTGAGGGAATAGACTCCGGGGCTCATTTTCTCCACATCCCTCTCCATCGGACAGAACTGCTGATAGAGCGGACAGCTACGGTCCCACAGCACCGCCGGCTTCAGGACGTAGCCACAGCCGCCATTGGCCTCAAACAGAGCTGTGTTCAACTGCATGGGCAAGTCTGAGGAAGGAAAGAAAGATATTATTAATAGGCTATAATCCAAAAACCTCAACTCCACCTTTAGGGAATTAGCAAAAGAGATATTAAAGACAAAGATTATCCGCATTGGGTATTGTTAACTGCAGCAATTTCACTCTGAAAGAGTGTCCTATAAACAAAACGTGTATGTCCGAGTGCATGCAAGTGTCTTCTTACACACAACTGGGTGATCATGTTTTGTAAACTTTGATTCCAAATGAGGGGAAACATGATTTGAGAAACAGAAATAGAGAAAACATGAAGGGAGGAGTGAGACGAAAAGGAAGGGAGTGAGACAAGGATCAAAAGAGGACAAGATAGAGGAGGATGAGATTTTTTTTAATGTAATATGCCTTTTAGAGGAAAATAACTTCATCTGTCAGAGTTCAGACAGCGAACACAGACGGCAGACAACTTCTGGAAATGGAGAGGCAGAGACAAATAAACACGTAGAAAAAAATAAATGAAGACAGAGTAAGATAGAATGAAAGGAAAAGGAATAAGAGAATGACGGGCGGGAAGAAGATATTGAGAGGAAAAAGAAAAGGAGAGAAAAATGAGCGGTGGAACACTTTGGGATCAACAATCCCTTAAAAGAGCATGATAAGAGATAATTTTATCCGTCGCTATCATACAAACAGACTCCTCAAATTTAATCTGAAATGTCTTGGTTTTTTTCTCTATGGAAAATGGGCTGTGTTGGCTCGTCTAGAATTAAATCCTATCAGTTGTTTTTAAGGGTTTGCAAAGTTGTAAAAAGCTAAAATTGTCATGCAGAAGAGGCCTTGGAGTTGTTTTCTATTACATTACAAAGGAGAAAGATAATCTAATATACTCTCCTTTATCTTCCACGAACTTCTATTTGGGACTAAGTGATATAAATATGTATATGATAAAAGTCTTAGTGAGTAATGTTTGCTTGCCGTTTTAAGTTCATTTGCATACAAAGAGAAAACAGCGTCTCTCCTCACCATCAGTCTGATAGTTGAGCGCCACCAGCTGGATGCCGTGCAGCCAGAAGAGCAGAGGGTTGGGGTTGGTCGAGTCGATCCTGGTTGCTGCCGGATACGTCCTGAGCAGCTGGCACACGGTGTGGTGGATCAACTTCTGATAGTACCGCCTGCACCGGCACAGGCGCTTGGCGGCGTTCTCGTTGACGGAGGAGATGTGGTAGCACTTGGGGGTGCGGATGATGGCGCTGAGAGAGGTGGGGGGGTTGAGGACGGGAGACGTCTGCTGCTGCTCCTCCCAGCTCAGCCGCTCAGCGCCGCCTAGACAGAGAACAGAGAGAGAGAGAGATGTTTAAAGGCCCTGAAAAACTATTTGCTCAATCAGCAGTTCTGAGCGACGTGGTCCTCCATGAAGAGTCAGAACAGCTCTGAGGACCAATCAGGATTCAGCAATATTTTAATTACAATCTGATGACAGTTTTTGAGAGTTTAACTCTTAATGAATGTGATCTAAGGATGTTTTTGTACCCAAACTTTGGGTTTTTCATCTTCAAATTTCATCGTGGCTTATTAAGTGCTGAATATTTAAAGGGACAGTGTGTAGGATTTGGCGGAATCTAGTGGTGTGGTTGCAGATTGCAACCAACTAAGTACCCCTCCGCTCACTCCTCCCTTTCCAAGACTGTGGTAACGTGAGCCGCCGAGTGCAAAACGCCGTTCGCCTCGCTCAGCGGTCATCCTCACCATAATAACAATACTTTAAGAGCAGCAGAAGTCAGAGTGCACCCTGTGGCTCATGTTACCACAGTTTCACAAGGGTGTTTGAGAACTACGGTGGCCTTCAGGTAACGTAAAAACGTGAAAGGCTCTCTCTAGAGTCAGTGTTTGGTTTGTCTGTTCTGGGCTACTGTAGAAACATGGTGGAGCAACATGGCGGACTCTGAAGATGAGATATGAAGAGCTCATTTTAAGCAAACGAAAACACAACCATTCTTAGTTTCAGCTGATTATACATAGTTATGAATATTAAATTCCATTTCTGCTAATAGATCCCCCAAAATGCTACAAACTGTTCCTTTAAGGCTGTAGCGTAAGAATTTTGATCGAGTTTTCAGGAGATTTAACATTTACTTTTTCACCCGCAAGTTTTCAAACTTTTACAACTCTTATTTCCTTGATATTAGTAGGAAAACAAACAAATTTCCTGGCAACCCTAGGAAGAACTAAGTCAGTATTCAGTTCATCACAACATGAAACACAACAGCAAGAACTGTATCTATTAAAATCCCTCTACAGGCTTGCATTCTTTCACATACAGCCATAACAAAATACTCTTAAAACTGTGGCTGTCTGGTGTTTTACAAGAAATTATCCTCATTTATCACCTCTAACCTATTATGGCATATTTTGTAAGCCTGCTTTGCACTGTGGCGACTGTTCACTGCTTGTCCAATCAAGTTCTCCACATTTACTTGCACTCATTTTCAAAATATCTCTGAAACACAGCTAAAAATGGAACAAAAAGACATATATTAATATGGCTTCCTTTTCTACATACACACACTCATACTAACAGTTACCATCACTAGGCCCTGCGTACCTTTCCCAGGGGTGCGGCTCTGGGTCGTGACCTCTCCTGTTGTGCTGCAGCGAGCGGGAGCTGTGCCAAATATGGACTTCCTGCTCTTTCCTCGGTCCTTCCCCCTGCCAGAGCCGGCTGGAGACAGCGTGGACAGGCCTGTGTTCCCACACACACAATAGGCAGACAGAGGAAAAGTGGTCAATAATGCAACACAGACAGGCTGGAGACACCAGACGCATGACATCAGTACCTCTCAATTTGCTTCTAAACATCCAGAAATCATTTTCTCCAAATGCCGTCACTTTCTGTCATAATGAGGAAGTCGGTCTTCTCCCTCCCAGGCGTCACTCCAAGTGCATTCGTTTTAATGAGCACAGAGGATTAGAGCTAATAGCGCTGGTTTTAAGTTGTGTATTATTTGCAGAGCAGATAGAAAAAATATGTTTTTGCCTCTTTAAAAAAATGCTTATTTGTGTTTTGTAAAGAAGATTTTGCCTGAAATCTGTGGGATAACATGGATAATGTAGTATAGAAGCAGATAGATGGTAACAATCTTCTTCGCTTACTTTGTTATGATACGAAGACTAATGTCATTATATTAATGAATATACTGTTAAAGGGACTATATGTAACTTTTAGAAAGTCCTTGTTATTAACGCCGTTAAATGAACTGCAGTCAGCATCCTGTTGCCCGTGCTCGCAATCCATATGCGCGAGCGATCATCCTGGGCATCGGCCAAAACAGTGACATGATGTTACATTACAATCATATATCACCGTTAATGTCCAATCTCCATGACACTAACTAGCTTGCCATTTGCAAAGTACTTCATCAGCTAACATTACGAAGCAAAACCGTCCCGAGTCCTTTACATAGAAATCAGTCCACAGGCTGTTAAAGGCAACCGAGAAAATCAGGGAAGGTCTCAGTTTTTAAGTTACGTTACAATCTGTTCACACAGTGGCAATACAAAGCGATTAATACATGTGAATTGTTACATATAGTACCTTTAAGTTGAGCTATTTCCTATTTGGTGTCAAATCTCTGTCTCCTTTCCGAAAAATCTATTTCAGATGAGAAATGTGCCATGTCTTTTCTGAATGTTGAGTATTATTTTAAGATGATTTAAATGTTTGTAGACAAGTTTTTATGAGTAGCATGTCCGTCTGCAACCAGTTCAGACAGAGGACTGTTTTCTCTTTCTCAGATCTCAGATCCCTGGAAACAGTAAACAAATAAAATACCAGTGGAAACACAGGCACGTTTATACGGGCAAATGTCATGGAAAGAAAAGAGGAGACAAGCGGAGAAGAGGACACTTGAGGGAGGAAAAGAAGAGATAAGAGGTTGATATTTAAGGGAGAAAAAGAAATATTTGAGAAATTGAGATAAACGGTAGAATGGAATGAAGATAGATCTCAATAAAGAGAAAATAGGAGACGTTTTATGAGGGAAAGCAAAGTTCAACATCCTGAACTGCTGAACAGAGAGCATTTTCATGTATTTAAAATGAAAAAGCAGTTAAAACTGGAAGAAAGAGGACATGTGACAAAAGCCCTCGCTCAAATTTGAACCTGTGATACTAGCTATACTCCACCACCAGGAAATCCCAAAAACATTTCCTTAATGTAACGTATATAACAGCTATGTTGTTTGTTGTGCTGCTCTGGGACTGACAACGCAATGAAGTAACCCTATCTTTCCCATGGGGAGAAGGGGATTCGTCATCTCTGTGGGTGTCCAGTGTGGGAGAGGAATGGAGTGTAACACTGTGATATTAAATGTCTTCCAATGAAAAAAAATTCAAAAATACAGGGAAAGGTTTGACCTCTTAAATATAACATGGGAGTGGAATAAACCGGGACAAGACAGAAAAAAAGGAGCTATAGAAAATGATAGCATGTCAAAAGTAAAAGAGGAAACGGTGGAAGAAAGGGTTTTGACCGAGGATAAATCACTTTGAATCCGTGTAGGAGAGAAGAATAAGAAGAGAAACTCCTCAGAAATGTATGTTAAAATGAAGCGTAGAGAAAAAAAAAGAGCTGTGTGTGTGTGTGACAATGAGAGATGAAATATTCTCTACCTGGGAATTTCACAGCCTGGCAGTAGATGATGAGGTCGGACAGCTCCTGGGCGATCTGTCGACTCTCCTTCTTGTTCTGAGGAAGGTAAAACTCCTCGCCCAGCTCCATGTCGAACACCTGCAGGTGCCGGTAGACACAGGAAAAACGCGTTTAACATGATACTGGAAGAGACAGTGACATACTATTGGAGCAGAGGCTGAATTTCATAGATACATAACTCTCCATGCTTATACTTAACCTCCATGCTTATAAGCATTTGCTTGAATCCAAACTGCAAAAAAATACTCTCTGGCACCTAGTAGCTGTGAATATTTGATACTGTAGCTCCCTACCTTTCCTTTGCTCTGCGTGGTGCTATCAGACTTCTTCATCCTCTTCGGTATTTCATCAACCGGTTGCTCTTCTTTGTCTGCTGAGCTCTTCCCCTCTGGCTTGTCATCCAGGATGTTATCTATTCAGGAAATACAGTGAATTATATTAGCTCCCAGGTGTTAACACTGAAAGGTGTACAGGAGTACTGTGCGTAGCAGAGATTGGATCGGACACGCAGCACACATTTTCAGGAAGCGTTTTGTGGGTGAATCAAGTGTCAAAAACAAACGGATTAATATGCTGCGCAAATTCAATTTGCATGATTTTGAACGATATACAAACTACCAAAAAAATACTTAGTAGTGTTGTTGTGAAAACTGGCAGAAATGCAACCATCATGGTTGAGTGTGACAAGTTGAGATACCTGCCAATCAAGCAAGCACGCCCCCAAACATGCCTCCCTTTAAGGACATATTTCTTAATGAATTCCTGCACATCATCTCCAATAAAATGTTTTGATGTATATTAGCATTAGCAATAGACAACATGCGATCCAGGATAGTTGAGGCAAAAACTGGCCTGAAAAATAGATTCCAGTCTGGATTTAAGATTTATTTTCCAAGCAAAAATTGTGCGTTGGGAGTTGGTGTCCCAGTTGATATACTGTATGTTAAATCACCAGTAAGACATATATCAGAAGAAGTAAATTTAGCATCTGGGAATCTTACTTCTTGTAAAAACAAATGCTGACTTGGGTTGGGTTTTTTCTTAAGCTTAAAGGTACTTCAGCACTCAACCATGGTGTTTACCGCTTAGTTTGAAATGAATTGTTTTTAAGTTTATGTTTTAAACTTTCCGTTTTAATGTGCTTGAGCAATACATCTAATTTAACTCTATACTTTTTTTTTTTTTTGCTATATTCTGACCTGTAGGATGGATCTGGTAACTTACACAGTCTAATGAACAGGATAGTGACGTGATGATCACAAACATGTTACGTGTGTTTGTTGGTGTGTATCCACATACAATTAATTGTAATAATCTAGAGTGGTTCTGCATTTCATTCAGATATTAGGGACAATTATAGAATAATTATAAAAAGGGAAAAGCAGCATCAATATCCCTGACTACTTGCAGAGCCCATGAGGAGGCTCCTTAGCAACAACAGCCCACGAAGGCCTCTCCTCGCCGCTGATATTCAAAGCGATGTCTATCAACTGTAAACAGGAGCAACAGCAGGGAGTTTTTCCCTTTGCTCCCGATCCTCCTACACATTCATCGCAGCCAAGAAAAAAAAAACATATCAGCTTGAAAATGCAGAAGCTTTTTATCACAAGAAACTTGTTTAATTCCTGACGTTTGGAATTTTCGTCCTTTGAAAATGGTTTGGCAGCGGAGTTGACCCTGGATGTCACCCTGTAGGACAGTAGCCAGAGACTGGAGGGAGCTACCGTTAAACAAGAGATGGTGGCAACTTGGCGGTTTACTGTTCAAGTGTTTGTATTTACTGGGCCAGCTGATGTTAAGTAGAAGCATGTAGGGGTCAAATGGAGACAGTCGAGGGTGGAGTGGAGTTTATTTTGTCAGGATATCTGATTAATGGTTAATATTTCACTGAGGGAAAAAAAAAAGGAAGTATCAAAACAGAATCACTCTATGAGGTTTAGATTAGAGAAAATGGTTCTGAAAGGTCTTTGACCGGTAAGTTCTTCCGACAGGGACAAGCAGAGGGCAGGGATTATGGAGGGAGCAGTGCTGGGACTGCGACCGGGACAGGGTAGTTTCCCCTGGTCTGTTGTTCAGTGCGGGGGCAGCGTAGGGCCTGAGAAACCAGATGGCTTTGTTTTTTTTCCCTGATGAGCCTGCCCAGCCACTGGCGAGGTCACAGACAAATACAGTATGGAGGGGAGGAGAATGAAGGGAGGGGATGTGTTTGTGGGAGTAAGAGAAATCATGCTGACTGAAATGAATAAAATGATTTTTTTTTTCTATACACGCATCTAATTTTGATGTCATTCATAATACCATGTCTTTCAAGGACAGTCAACAGAAGTAGACAGTGTGGTCCCGTCCTGCTCTAACTCTATACTGCATTTATACAGCAGAGTTTTCTACATAATTCCTCAAGGTTGTTGCAGATCTACTGTAGCTTGCGTCTTAAAGCAGAACATTAAAAACATACTGTAAAAAACAAGCAGGCCAAACACAAACACAACACAAGCTCGTCTCACAATTACTATTAACATTAACACCCAGGTTACTCTAAACACAGTGTTCATAGTGACAGAATTTGATTTAGAATAAAAGTAATTGTGTGTGAGTGCATATTAACAAAGTCACAAGAAAAACTGCTGGAGTAAGCTGGGAGTTAAAGCTGATTGTTGCATTATTGCAGTTACATAATGGTGATAAAATCATAACAAACGCTCCTGATGTCGTGGACCATCCATTGTTAGTAATTTAGTAGTGATAAATATGCTTGGATGGCACCCTATTGTGATTCTAAAAACATTATGAATTAGATCGATTACAATGTCGTCTTAACGTCTGTGCTGAAGAACACATGTGGTTGTCCCTATTTTATTATCTACATTGAAAAATGACGGAGGACGTCTTGCAATAGGTCATCAGTTCAAGTCTGCAGTGTTAGTACATTAATTATAACTTTCAGAATAGTTTTTTAAATTCTGTATCGTTTCTATCGCGATATAGGCTAGGCCTGTGTATATATATATATATATATATATATATATATATTTTTTTTTTTCTTGGTCAAGTATTTAATTCACACAATAGTATACAAAAATAGGCTTTACAATGTGGTTATTTCATATAGACTATTTATTTATTGAATTTAAAAATGCTATATCATGATATAAATCGTTATCGAGTTATGAAATGACCTGTATCGTGATAGATTTTGGCCATATCGCCCAATACAATATGTAATGGTTCAAATTTGAACTGCTGCTCACCATGCACGATAGATGGCTACGGTGCAGAAAAACCTAACCGGACGTCCACAAAAAGCAGAAAGCTAGCAGCTGTTACAGTACGCGGGCACACACAGGAATCAGTCTATAGCAACAATGCAGATCACCAGTGCACGTCTACATACCAGTGTTTCCTCTGTTGTTATTCTGCAGTGGTAGATAACCATAATTTCCCCTTAAAACTCAATTACAGGGTCAATATCGAAATGAAGTTATTTTTAGATACTATAAGATGTTGTAACTTTCTCAAGAACAAAATGAATCAGCGAACAGCTACCACGGCAAAACAAAACTAGATGGAAACACGGGTACATAGAGAGGCGCATCAGAGCTGTGCATTTACCTTCCAGGCCATACGAGGCAGTAGAGGCTGTGAGGACATCAGCTAAGTGAAAAACAGGCAAGAAAAAATAGGACAGGAAGGGAGTGAGAATAGAGTACCAACGAAAAAAGGGAGACTTGAGTGTTAAAAGAAAGAGGGACGGAATAAAGGTGTGGACAGAAACTGATTCAAGAGTTACAACATGAGAATATAATTTATGAGATATTTTAGCCTCAGAATCCATGGAAATCTTCGTTTTTTTTGTTAGTTTTATAAGTGTGTTTCCAGAGATCATAAACGCCATTGCAGTTCTCCTTACCATCTGATAGAGACTCATAGTCGTAGTCGTACTCGTCTTCTTCCTCCTCCTCTTCCTCATTGGTGTGGTTGCCAGGCGAAGTAACCCCTGGTGACCCATTGCTAGCCTGGGCCTGCATGTGGGCCAGCTGGTGAGCCTGGAAAAGGGTTCAAATATTAAATAAATAACAAAAAAGAAAAAAACAGAAAGCATCGTAAAGTGAAAATAAGTGCATTTAAAAAATTGTGTGTGAGAAGAACTAATATTTACAAAGTTATACCTGAATATGATCTATATACCCATTACCTATACAATCTCTTATCTGCAGAGAACCCATAGTGTGTATGTACTGAAGCACATTATGTGTGCGTGCTAGGTAAAATGGTGTGATGAGGTGCACATTAGCATCTATTATTTATGTGACAGCACTCTAATCAACGGTGCTAAATATTGAATTTACTAATGCTACCTGCTAAATCTAAATAATGTATGTAATTACGTTTATATATATGTGCACAGGATGTCTTTCTTTCTTTCTTTCTTTTCTACCTTCTGTTTGAGTATGTCCACCGGTGCCTGGTGCGCTTTGAGCTTCTTGTTCTTGAGGAGGATCCTCCCCCGCAGCTGCCATGGCGACGGCAGGTGAGGGTCGTCGCTGAAGTCACCCTCGAAGAGGAAGCGCGTCACGAGGCGTTCCCCGCACACCGTCTGATGGATAAATATTCAAAATGTGATAGACAGTCAATAAATGGTGTCCAATAATGTGAGGTACTGACCAGAATGTAACGAAGGGAGAGCCGGAG
This sequence comes from Hozukius guyotensis, assembly GCA_916700995.1. Classification (NCBI taxonomy): domain Eukaryota; kingdom Metazoa; phylum Chordata; class Actinopteri; order Perciformes; family Sebastidae; genus Hozukius; species Hozukius guyotensis. The sequence continues at coordinate 4,125 of CAKALU010002391.1, read as the reverse complement.
AGGAAAGGAAAAGTGCTTTTATCAACATAAAACAACATTGCAAGTAAACAAGCCCATAGTGACGTAAGCTGTCTCTACATGAAAGACGTTTTTTTTTATCAAGTCTGTCTCCAGGGAGGATACGACGCTGGGAAGTTTTGTTAGATGAAAGCACGTTGATATTCCACGATGCCCAAGATATGTGTGGCCTCGAGTATACAACACAAAAAAAAGAAAAAGAAAAGGGACAGTTGTAGCCTGAAGACTAGAAAAGCAAGCCTCTGGCTGGAAGTCCGCCAGGTCGAATGCCCACAGCAGCTGAGAAAATTTGTGCACGGAAAACGAATGAGTGGAGTTGTGCCTTTGCTCAAAAAGTGCTGTTACAAGTGTCACTGAGGAAAAACATTCCCACCTGGAGGAGTATGGTTGAACCAAAAACTAAGACTACTTTAGGTGCATGTCATTCCCTAAATATAAAGCATGGTACTGCTGAAAATTGAGCATGTGTGCATGAGTTCAAATAAAACTTTAGAGAATTAGAGGCCACTTTAAAGTAATTTAAAAGGTAGTGCTAAGGGATGTGTAATTTGTAGGGATGCAAAACAGAACCGTAAAAAAAATTAACCGTTCAATGACTGTACAAACCGAACCATTGGCTTGTTGAACCGTTGCAACACTATTAAATAAAGGTCTGCTAATTATTTGATGAGGTGCCAGAGACACAATAGAGGCAATTATCTGATATGCCTACTTGACCATAAAGTAGCCTGCCTTGTTTCATGTGTAAAATTAGTGTTATGGCTTCTTATAATATAGGAATATCACAAACCCAAACCGAGACCCAAAAAAACGCAATACAAACCGAACCCTGGGCTTGTTGGATCGTTGCACCACTAGTAATTTGACTGAAAAGAAGCGTCAAAATTGATCTGATTGGTGACATTCTTTATACACACAAATGACTCGGTTACTAATCAGAATCAGAAAATACCACATCAGAAACAAACTAACCACACGTGGAAAACACACACACGACTAAAGAAAGAAAGGCTACCTTGAAGATTTCAGCCATCTTGCGTTGCTGTGGAAGGGAACAGTGGTTCTCTATGGACAGGATGACGGGCATGTCCGAATTGACGAATGCAGACCGGTTAACTGCTTCCACCACATCCTGGAGGATCATGGGAGAGATTTCCAAGTCAAATATGAGACAATGAAACTCTATAGAAACCAATACTCATGAGATTAGCTCAAACAGCCCTTAGATAGTAAAACACAGGTGTTTGAGGGCTCTGATTACATAAAATAAATAGTATTGATATTTCCCTCAAGAGTAACCACCTGGTGAACTGAGGTGAGTTAATGAGTTCTTAAAAATCACATTTGTTTGGTTTAGTTTGTTGACATTCAGATGTGCGAGTGTGTACGTGCGTGCATGCGTGGCTGCAGGTTTAAGTATGCGTGCATTCATGTATATAAGTATATGGATTTTGGTCTTGTGTACATATGTGCAGATGTACGTCTGTACCTGCTTGTGTATACATGCTGATTGCTAAAGCATATATAGATTTGCATGTTTGTATATTATTTGCACGCTGGGTGATGTTATGTACAGTCACAATATACCATGAACCAATTTAAGTTGAATTATTTTAAAACTATAACTGTATACTTGTTCTTTTCTGTCAACATGAACTAATAAATTGTTTTTAAAAAAAAACATTATACAGCAGCAAATATTGTGTTTGGCGATTTTGCTCCGTTGTTTAAACTTTTGCCAAGGAGCGGAAAGCAACGAGAGCCAGTGATTGACTTCTTTCAATCTCTTTTCTAAATTTAATAATTCATATGCATTTCTAACCTTGAAGGGTATTTTAGTGGTGAGTGTGTGTCCATGATAAATAACTGGCATGCCATCATCTCCGTCCCAGCAGTCCAACTCGACGCTCCTACAGCCTTGCAGCAGCACCTGGTGAAAAATTGCATTCAATGATCAGACAGGAACATGCAAAATAGGAGTTATGGGTCCAGAAAAAAACAAAACTTAAAACTTACCTGACTGTAAAGCTCAACAGAGGACTCTCCTTTGAGCTGGTGTCCAGTCAGATAGGTGTTATGAGAAGACTCAATGTAGTAGTAGGACAGAGGGTACTGCAGCTCCTCCGGGTTCATCTGGGATTCCTCATTACGAGAAGCAAAGTTCTCCTTATCCATCAGGAACCTGGTGTGGAGAGAGGGATGGTTACATAACAATACATGATGCTACTGCATTGATTACAATTAGCAAGCAATCACTAAGATGTTTGGCTAAATGTTGTCAACTTAAAACTTTAACTCCCACTGTTTTATGATACATAAGGGTGGGCGATATATCGAATATACTCAATGAATGAGGGAGGGAAGCAGGGAACAGAGGAAGAGCCTGGAGAGAGCGAAAGAAGTGAAGTGCCAAAGCGAGTTTATATGTGTTGTGGTCAGAAAAGGTGATTGAAGATGCCAGCCTCCACTTCGAAAAAAACGGTTAAACTAGTCCCCACATTGTTTAGTGGTACATGTATGTACTAGGCATTACGGTAAGAACGTGTAAGAACTGACTTCAAAATAAAAGTGATCTTCCGGTGAATGCATTTGAATATAAATTGAATAAGTCAGTCAGTCTGTCAATAATAAATAAATAAAACAAAAAAGAATAAATAATAAATAATAAATTAAATAATTAAATAAAATACCACCTGCAAACTATAATTTGGAGAAAAAAAAATATTTTCAATTGTGTGAATAATTAGTCAAACTTAATAAGAATAAATTTCCAAGACCAATATGACTTCAAAATGACAGTACACCACCTCAGAGTGTTCAGATTAGTTTGCTAGAAAGCATAAGCATCAAAGAGTTGAATCAAACAGTTATTTTAGAGAAATTATATATATATTCTATATCACGATACAGCCTAAAAATATATTATATACATACCATGCAATACATTTCTTGTATTGTGTTTCAGTGCTGACATGGATGCATGCAATGTATTTTGAACATTCTTTTTTTCTATACCTTGCAAAGCCTTCAAATGACATCCAACCCATCTGTCTCATGCTTGATGAAGGCTCAAATTTCTGCAAGAGGAAAGAATAAAACAATTATATACCATTATTGATCAACAGTTCCCTTTTCCTTCCATGTGTCTAGGGTTTCTTTCATCCTTATTCTCTCCACTTATCTGGTCATATTCACAAATCTACATCGGGTTCAAGTTCTCATCCTTCTCTCTATCCCTAACTACAGTATATAGCCTCCATCTCCACCATCTCTCCCTGTTGTGACACCTTTAGTTTATCCTCGGTCGCTTGCTTCTTCCGTCTTGCTGTAGTTTCAGAATGCAGAGTGTAGTTTCTTTAGCTGTGTTAGTACTTGGGCATTTGAATCTAGCTTATTGTTTTGTGTTGCTAACTTGTGTTTTTGCTGGAAGAACCATTTCATCACCAGCCAAACACACTGAGACTGCCCACCTGTGTATACTTACTACTTGATTGTGTGGCGTGACCCATCACCAACATGTTAACTGCCCCCTTGTGGCGTGGCATACTAATACCCACAACATGTAAACTAGTCTCTCAAAAAGAAACCCAAATAACACCCATACTGGCTCCAACACTCCCTCCAGTTCATGTTAAATAGATTTTTTTAAGTGCTGTCCTTGCATTGCTTCATCCATTCCTTCCAGACTCTACCTGTATAATGCTGAGAATCTCATCGTAGCTCAGGTGCTCTCTCTGACAGTTGACTAGGAAGTCGTTGAGCTGAGGGATAGTCAATCCCAAGACGCCTAGTGATGCGTTTTCAACCCCTGTCCCGTTGGTCACGATGCTGGCCGCCGCGATGGCATCTGAGATCTGCCTCTGGTTGTCAGACATCTGCTGCCTCGTCCGGATAAACAGGCCGAGATCAGAACCGTTGCGGGTTAATAAGTCTGGGAAAAGAAGAAAAGATTAGACGGGGAAGAAAAAGAGGAACAATGTGGTGCTTGGGCACATGTTTTTGTCTACTAAGAACATATATGTTTGTTCTTTTACCGAGGTCTGGCTGGAGCCCCGTGTCTTTGTCGTCTATGCTGAGGTTGGTGTAGAGAGGAGCAGACTCTGGACT
>CAKALU010002387.1:4129-21694 GCA_916700995.1 Hozukius guyotensis | reverse complement strand
TCTCTCTCTCTCTCTCTATCTCTCTCTCTCTATCTCTCTCTATCTCTCTCTCTCTATCTCTCTCTCTTTCCCTCTCTCTCTCTCTCTCGGAAGTGATTATTATTGGTATGATGTCCATCATCACTCGCAATCACCACTACCTCCTCCTCCTCCTTCTCATCCACCACCATCATCAACATGATCATCATCATCATGACATCCAAAAATCAATACAGCATACTCATTTGCATAATATTAATGCGTTAAACTGTCCTGTGTGTCGTGTAGGGAGGCTATCTCTGTCATTTACCAATTACTTACATTTATGACTGTCTTTATCATAGTTCATTATGTTCACTTTCTACTTTATAAAGGGTTTATATGTTGTAAATATAATGCCTTAATTAACCGCTTATAAATAATATACTTCATAGATCAGCTATAAGAATTTATAAGATAAGCATTACATTACATTACATACATTACGCAGCTTTGGGATGCCAGGCTATTTAGAAATTGAATCATTAGTTATTTATTCATACTCATCTTACAGTGTACTGCAAGCTCTTACAGGAACACAAGTTTCTAATAAAATAAGGGTTTATAAGTTGCAACTAATGCTTTAGTTAATGGTTAATAATCATATTCTAATGCTTTATAGCTTTATAAGTTATAAGCATTAAAGGTGCAGTGTGTGGGACTGGCGACATCTAGCGGTGAGGTAGCAGATTGCAACTGAAACTTCTCATGTGTGCTAAGCGTGTAGGAGAACTACGGTGGCCGGCGCGAAAACGGGAATGTCCCTCTCTAGAGCCAGAGTTTGGTTTGTTCGTTCCGGGCTAGTGTAGAAACATGGCGGCCGGCTCCGTGAAGAGGACCCGCTCCCTATGTAGATATAAACGACTCATTTTAAGTTAACGAAAACATAACGATTCTTATATTTCAGGTGATTATACACTAAAGAAAATATACTTGTTGATATTGTAACCCATTTCTGCTAATAGATCCCCCGAAATGCTACACACTGTGCCTTTTATAAGTCGAGAAGCACGTTAGTAAGTTTTGGGTTAAAAGGCTTATTAGAATGGAGAAACTAATGAGTATTTATCATCAATATTAATAAATACAATGTGTTTTTTATCTTCTCAATGGATAATAACTAATGTATTAAAAGATTAATAACATTAATCTTTGAAACTTTATAAAGAGGGTCCTTTTATGTTCATATACTGACCTCTCTTACTATCCGAGTATTTATTATTTTACTTTCTGGTAACCCAAAACTTGTTAATGGCTTATAATAGAGCTATAAAGCATTAGTAAATAATGTATTAATCATTAATTAAGCAATTTCTTTAAAAGAAAAAAAAACTTCATAAAGTGTACTTTGTTAGAGTTAGGAGTGTTCCTGTAGTGACTTGTTGTAGATGTCATTATCAGCTATCATATAGTGACCTCTTCCTATAGTATAGTGTCTCTTACAGCCTGTTATTATTATTCTATTACCACAATATTTAAAGATACAGTGCTGTGGTTGCAGATTGCAACCAACTGAATACCCCTCTGCACACTCCTCCCAATCCAAGACTGCTTTAGGAGCAACGGAAGTCAGACGGTGACTGGCGGTACCATGATGCCATTGGCCCCTTACATTGGGAAAGAGACGTCTGTAACTCAGCGGATAATTTTTTTTGAGGTGAATCAACTTCCCAGTACGAACACTCTAATAACCCTTATTTTAATCATTAGGTTTTAAAGTTGTAAAACGCTCTAATAGCTGAATCCAGAGTTATTTCCCTTCCTCTGTTCATGTGAATGAGACCCAGACCGAGGCTGGAGCGACGGCTTGGAGGCGGAGTTAGCAAGCCGTGACGACAGCGTGACGGCTGTGACCCCGTGACCGAGCCATGTGACCGAGCGGACACTACTGCGCCAGCTTCATGGGCCCAATGGATGCGGAAGATTGCCGGAAGATCCGGGTACTTTTCCAGTCGGAAGTCGAGCCATTTTGGCTTCATGCGCCACTGAGCAACTTTCATAGGAATGAACGGGGCACCGCCTCCAACGCTGTATCCAGTTCTCTTTATGCATTGTAATGGAAAATGACATTGTATGTAGCGACGTCTCTTTATGCAACAGTAGAAAGTTACTGTCTGTGTGCTCTTCGTCTCATGTAGTGGGAAAGTACTGAGTGTTGACTTTTACTGGGACACTGTCTGAGTAATACAACTCCTTATCTGTGTAAAACAACTCCTTTTCTCACAGTCCCTGTTGTAGATTTCTATATAATCACATTGTAATAATCTCCTGCAGTGCACTCTTCTGCAGACTTTGTGTGACTCTGTATAACCAGTGCCTCTTCTTGCAAGAATAAAATACAACAAAGACATTTCATCTGTTTGAGATCTTAATTTCAACGTTCATTAGGACTCATCTTGGAATATTGACAGAATTTCCATTACAACATCCATGAAGAGGACCCGCTCCCCATGTACAGTAGATATGAAGGGCTCATTCTAAGCTAACGAAAACACAACTATTCTTAGACTCAGGTGATTATACACTAATGAAAACATAATTATGAATATTATATTCCATTTCTACTGCTGGTAGATCCCCCAAAATAATACACACCGTTCCTTTGAAGGTGGGAATTTTTGACCATATTAGTGCACTAAAAGGGAGCAATGTTGTTACGAGTGGTTCCTCGTTTTGTTTGTATACTGTACTGCACACGCACAAGGACGCATGAGGACGCACAAGCACGCGGTTTCACACTATTCAGAGGATTGACAGTCTGTGGTGGTAATGTGCCAAGAAATGCGGTAATGTGCCAACAAAGCCAGTGAAGAAGAAGAAAAAGAAGACAGCAAGATAGTAAACATGGATGTAAACACTGTATGATTAGAAATATTTTTATTTCAAAAATTGGCTTTGCAAATGTGGATTTAACACGTTTGTTAGACCCTACGGATACACACAACGCGTTTACTGAATGTAAACATCACTTTTGTTTGTTGACAAGAAAACTCCCACAGGGGGTCTTTAACATACTTCCTCTAACAAAAATGAGGGTTTTTTGTGTAGCCTAGTTACTGCATACTAATCTCGTGCCTTTTGTACGGGGGCACCATCATCATCATTAGCATCATCATTATCAACACTAAGCCATCGCCTGATTACGGGCCAATGATAACATTATTATACTCATGTTAATCAGACCACCTTCATCATCGTCGCGGCCCTATTTCAAAAAGCTATTACCTCCATCCTTATCACTTAAGAGCAAATTATACCTCGCCGTCTTCACACACATACACACATTTCATTAGGCTGATACACTATATCCTCCTCAGCCGTCGCACATGCTGTACAGTAAGTCCCATATCTTCAGTCTACAGTGTACTTGTAGATTGACTCCAGCAGAAGCCCTTTGAAGAACAGAGAGAGGGGAGGGAAGAGGAAGATGTATGTGTGAATAGTAAAAGAGAGGGACTGCTCCTTCTCTATTATAGAAACACTGTAGAACAGGGCCAGCCAGACGACAGAGCATGAAAGGACTGATTTATCCACCAGGGAGGACTCGTGTGTGTGTGTGTGTATGTGTGTGTGAGGAAGAGAGAGAGAGAGGGATGAAGAGAGAAAGAAATAGAAGGAGCAGTGTGTACCGACCTGTTTTGCTCTCTTTATTATTGAAAGATAGAGCAGATGCGTACATTATGAAATTGAAAGTATACATTTGTCTGTGGGCTTTGGATGCTTCTTCTTCTTCTTCTTCATCTATTTCCTTCCCAGGGCCAGGGAGCACGTCTGCCTGGATGTGCTGCACTTTCCTGCAGCCCTGCAGGGGAGTCGGTTTTTGCCATACATGTGTTTGGCAGGCAAAGTCAGTTGGCCAGGCAGCAGAACCCGGCTGGATGTACTGTACACAGTACCAGAAAATAGGCTTTTAGGCTTGCAGGGTGCTTTCACACCTGTAGTTCGGTTCATTTGGACCGGACCAAGGGGAACAAATTATATATTGTTACATCTTAGCTCTGGTCCGATTCCTGTTCACACCGACTTTCTACAAATTCCGGTGACTGACAGAAGTTTATGTTGCACTTTAAAGGTGCTAAATGCACCTTTAAATGGAATGTAATGGAAAAATGGCCATGCCAGTTTTTCCTCGTGAAAATTTAGCGCAAGTTGGGAGCTATTTAGCCTCCTTCCCACCAAGCTAGTATGATACCAATGGTACCAGTGTATTCCGTAGGTTTTCTAGTTTCTTATGATGCCAGTATCTTCACTCTAGCTTTAAAACTGAGCCCGCTATGACTTAAAAATCGCAAGTTGCGTTAATGCATTAAAAAAATGACTGCATTAAAACGAATCCGCGTTAATGTGTTATTATCGCGTTAACTTTGACAGCCGTAGACATAGTATGTCAAATGCAGTATGCCAAAAATACCAGGATGTCCTACTACATCTGGTCGCATTTTGCAGTATGCAAGCCAGCATGCTTTTCTGGCTATTCTGACCCACAGTCCTCTGCGCAGCAGATATATGAGCAAGACGGTCAAAGTTCAAGGCGCAATGTTATGACGATGTCCCTATTGTATGCATACTGCGTGCAACAGTACGCAGTAGGCATACAATAGGGACATCATATGCATACTGCCTGCAACAGTACGTACTTTGTATGGGGCAGCTGCAGTCTGTACTAAAAGTAAAAAGAAAAAGTATGATTTGGAACGTAGCCTTAGTCTTGTTGGAACTACTTTCTACTGAAAAAATAATTCCTATCAAATAGTCAACAGTGAGGTCTGTGGATGAACAGGAAACCTGCCAACGCCTCAACTATGGATACTGAATGTATCCTGCACTACACACTACGTTATGTTTTGTAGTGTTTTGTCTTTTGTTTATACAAAAATGATTTGCTGCGGATCAGTTTGTTAGAAAATGTCTAGACTGTACGTCAGGTTGTTCTTCCTCTCTAAAGCCAGAGGCCATCTTTGATCATACATAATTATAGGCTCTTCTCATGTTCATCAAAAACACACTTAGAATTCATCATTACCTGTGTGCCAAAGTGATTTACCACAGGAACGACCTACTGGTGAATCTAAAAGCTTTGCCTGAACCGGGAGAGGGATGAATCATTTTTGTGACATGCTAATCAGTGTTTGGGTAACAAAACTGATATTTATTTAAAAGACATTATCAGGGACAATTATTTAGTGAGTTGTTTTAACTCCGAACGGCTATCAGATGAAGCTGGTGTGAGGCTGGAATCTCAATTTCTGTGTTTTCTGTGTCGATCTGCCCGCAGTTAAACGCTAAGCTACTCCTGAACCCCCGCAGGGATCTAAAACAAACCACGGAAAAATCAAACAAACCTTCACACATACATTCATGTTCAAACACACGTGCACACTTGATTTATTAACTGCCCTCTCTATCCCGTGACTGGCTTCCAGGCACTTCATTTTTGTGCATGCCGGCGAGTGTGTATGCGTAGTGTGTATATGTGTGTGCAGGCTGACAGCTTGTGTGTTTTGAAGGCCACTGTCATGTGCTAGGAAGTAGGAAGGAGGGGGGGAGCATCCCTGCAGCAAATAAGGAGCTCTGATCCCAGTATATCTTCCAGTCATCTATCAGTATATGAGCTCCACAGGGAACGGTGAGACAGAGCATGCCGGCATACGCACAGGATATGTGGAAAGCCAGTGAATGATATGCAGAATGACAGGAAGCCAGCGCAGCTATGGATGCAGCATCAGATTGCCAAGCAGGTGGGCAAATAGACAGAAAAGTGTTCTCGCTGCAATGGGAACACGCAGCTTTGCTTCATTGATGGACGGACACAGGGACGGACAGGCAGAGTGACAGATAGCATGAGCATAGCAGACGGCTGGACAGATGCATGATGGTACTCCAGATCTACGGCGAGACACTGGCAAGGTATAGCGTTTAATAGCACGGCACTCAGACAGACACGGACAGCTGCCGCACGCTATAGTCCGAGTCGAGCAGAGACGGACAGATGCCCTTCTCCCGGCTGGAGAGACGCCGCACCTCTGCACACACACCCCCCACACACAAACACATACGCTGCTCCGCTCGTCCTCCCTTCTCCACCTGTCTGCTCCTTGCTGTCAGGGAGCCAGACAGGAGGTGATGTTTGCTCCCTCAGGCACTGTCATCTTCTCTTTTTCTCCCCTCCTCCCTCATGTCTCCTTTCCTTTTTCCCTTCTTTCCTTTCCTTTCTGTGTTTTTTTTTTGTGTGTGTTTGGCATTTGCCATTTAGAGTGCCGCTGCCCTCAAAAGAATACCACAGACAGACAGCACCAAGTGGATTGTATGTTTGTGTGTCTGTTGGTGGTGGCGAGCGTCCAGGTATGAATATGACAGGGGGCTTTGTGCCAGAGAGAGTGCACGAGGCGATTGTCTGAATGCAAATGACCATATATGGATGCATTGTTATTTAGCTTTTTTTCTTTCTGCCTCTTTCTTTTCTCTCTGTCACTCATCCAACTGGCAGAGATTCATTTAGCAAATTATATCAGCCTTTAAACGGCTGTTGACAATCGGTGAAAGAGAGGGATATATGGATTGAGAAAAGAGGCAGGGGAGAAGGACAACCGTCCTTCACACAGGCCTCTTGGAAAATATCCATAGAATAGCATCTCAGTGTGTCTGATATAGCAGGTTTTAGCAGTCCAGCTGGCCACATATAGGATTGTTGAGTTCAAATGGCAATTCTATTTTACAGCATGAAGCCAAACATTCACATACCTGAAAATATTTGCTAGAAAAATAGAAATTTGTATAAGTTGGAGCTGACATTATCTCACACCAGCAACACATTTAAACCAGTGATAGTGACGCGAAGTGAGAGGCGTCCTACCTTTGCACATTTCTCTTAACTTATCAAACAAAGCAAAAAAAGATAAAAGATTCAATAAAGCATTTTTAGCTTACAGTGAAAACAACAATAAAAGGGCTGACAGAGCTAACTACGGTTGCCATGAGACGCAAAACACAACAACATTTCACAAAACACTAACGTCTTAGCAAACAGTTGCCTATTATACATCAAGAACACACAGAGCAATATAAGCAATTATTTGCCTTGTTATCTGACAAATATCCAACATGTCATTCTCTTTTTAGCTCTGTTTTTGGTCTCCTCCATGGATGTATAAAGAGAACTGGATACAGCGTTGGAGGCAGGCTCTTGTTCATTCCTATGAGAGTTACTCAGTGGCGCATGAAGCTAAAATGGCTCGACTGTCGAGTGATAATGTAGGATGTTCTGGCGAGCTTCCTCATCCATTGGGCCCGTAGAGCAGGTGCTGTAACGTTTCCCTTTAAGAAGAAGAAGAAGAAGAACAAGAAAGGCACTTTATTGATCCCGGAGGGGAAATTACATTTTTTCACTCTGTTATTTTACATAGTACATAGTACACACAGGCTCAAAATACACACACACATGCACAAACAGGACCTATATACATGCATTAATGGAGAGATGTCAGAGCGAGGGGGCTGCCCCGAGCAGTTTGGGGTTCGGTGCCTTGCTCAAGGGGCGCCTCGGCAGTGACCAAGAGGCAAACTGGCATTTCTCCAGCTACCAGTTCACACTCAGTACTTGGTCAGAGCGGGGACTTGGACTGGTGACCCTCCGGTTCCCAAGCCAAGTCCCTATGGACTGAGGTACTGCCGCCTCCCAGCCCTCGCCGTTTGGCCACTACGGAAATTTATCTTCAAAGCCTGCCGCTCTTCCTGGGGCCTTGGTCTCCATCAACTCCTGAGGGAAATGCTGGTTTGAAAGCTGTTAAATGCTCCACCATGTTCACCAGCTGCAGTTATGTTGTATGTGTGAATTAGAAGACACTAAAATGCTCTGCAGAGCTGAGGGGAACAGCAGAGTCGGGTGAAAATTGATAATTATGATCAGTCGGCGATTTGTTAATTTTTAACAGGAGGGGGGACGGACCCGGTTCGTTTCGTTCATCCGCGACTAACTGCCTAACAACTACCAACTGCCCCATGAACGACTCTTTTGGTTCATTTGGTCGCAGTTACAAATCCGTCTGTTACTTCAGCACCACGGACAGCGCCATGGATTTATCAATACACAGCACAGTTAGGCTGTTGGTATTTCAGAGCCGTGGTCGGGGCAAACCTCAGTCAGACAAAGGATCAATGTGTCAGGCAGACTAGACTAACATATTCAACTAAACCACCCCTTTACTCTCTGCTACGAGGGGATGGAGAGGGGGGGATGGCAGGTTAACAAGGGGGATGCATTCTGGTCATTTTGCTAACAAGGGGGATAATTGCCTAGTGATTATGATCATTCTTAGAGTGACCCCTTTCACATTACCTCCATCCATCTATTATCTGTAACCACTTATCCTATTCAGGGTCGTGTGGGGGGGCTGGAGCCGATCCCAGCTGACATTGGGAGAAGGCGGGGTACACCCTTTATTAAACTGGAACCGGATCCAAAATGGAACCGGCTTTTGACACACAACCCTAGTTGTTGCGTTCTCCATAATATACTTTGCCAAAAAGCCAAAACGTAACTTGGCTTATTCCATTGCATTACTGTGTTCTCTGCAGCCAGGTGTCTGTATTCGGCCAAAGATTGTTTATTTGAGATAGAAGTACCACTCTGTAACACCACACTAAAATCTGGAGTTCAAGGTGAGTTTTCTCCAATGAAACAATAAAAAAGCAACAAGCTGATGACGGAACATCAAGTGAGCTCATCAACTAAATGGTTCTGAAGCAGGAAAAATAAAGTGTGCAAATGTCAGCAGACTATACCTGTTATTTCAGATACATGTAACCAATATGTTATGCTGTGTATGTAGCTCATCTCATTTTCAGGTTCAGTAGCTACAGGGTGTGTTCAGGTGTTTTTGCCACAACCAACAAAAGGTGACGTCAACTGAATCTTTGAATTTCAGCTATTTTAACTCTTGTTACTTACTAAATTTAAAGCTAGGGTTTGTAATGTTGAGAAACTAGCAAGACTACGCTAGATTTGAAAAATGATGCAACTGAAAAACCCAGCCAAGAGTCGCCAACTCTTTTACAATGAAAGTAGCAGCACTAGCTCCAAAAGTTCCTAAAGCTAGCAAGAAAGTCGCCAAGTCGGCAACACTGACAGTCTTCAGGCCTCCCTCCAAAGCCAATCCCCCAAAATTATCATTATGAATGTAAACAACGAACATGGTTATTGTCAGTACTCACAGCTGTCAAGCTAGCAGCTCAGGCTGGTCTTATACACTGTTCATAGCTATACCTACGAAAAGTAATGCACTGTAATTCGTATATATACTGTATATATACCATGGAGACGTCGGTGTTTGTGTCTCATGTGAAACCAGAAGTCAACGACGATGTATTTGTCACATAAGTTACATACTTAAGTTACGCCACTTCCAGTGTTATTTTAAGACAAATCACGATCTTTTCTTAAACCTAACTAAGTAGTTTTGTTGCCTAAACCTAACCAAGTTGATCTTTTCCTAAACCTAACTAAGTATTTTTGTTGCTTAAACGTCAGGAAGCTGTTTCCTGTGAAGACGGAAGTTTATTTTGAAAAGACTGTATGCATGTAATGAGTGGAATTTGACACGTGTTGCTGGATATTTGTACGGAGAACGAACGGAAAAGGAGGAATAACTTTTTCGTAGGATATCATATGAACCGTTGTATGAGAATACATTGAGCAGCTTGTGGAAGACTACGGTGACGCACAATGAGTTATTTCTTTCTCTTTTTTTTGCCAGCGCATTTGATTTACTGATTGCTGTCGGGATGTAATGAGTAGTTCAACAAATATAACAAAAAAGGTTTTTGAAGAGCACTACTACGCGTACCTTTAAGGCTAAACTTAAGTAGATTCATTGACGAGATTCTGACTCATTAAGTGGATCCGGTAGCCTAGATTCAAATTTGATAAAACGCTATTGAACCCGAACTCTATCGTCATGTACCTGTACTTCGTGTCATCATGAAACAGAAGATGAAAAAAAAAATACTGATTTGCTTTCTGGATTGCTGATAAATACAGTATTAAGTGAAGGTTAGCTCCCTTTTAACAGCATCTGAATCACACAAATCTAATGGATGCCAAGTGCAGACGGAGTGTTCAGGGTCATCTCGGAAATATTCAAAGCCAACCTTTCATGCGTTTTGCGTATCTATTTGCTACATGTAAAAAGACAGATAAATTAAAGTTAAATGAAATAAAGTGTGTTTGATTTGCACGTTAATTTGTTATACGTAGACTTTGATTATGTTATTTGGGTTTCATTATTCTGATGGATAATTTACTTCTCATTTAATCCTAGGAATAAAAAACATCCTCTGTACAGTTCTATCTTTCTAGACTGTAAAAAAGGTGATTCTGAGTTCATTCCAGATGTCTCTTTTTTTGCACTACTCCTACCCGACACTGTAAGGAAGAAATATATTTCTTTAAAAATCATACCCTTACATATCCGCATGAGTTGGGGAAAATGTGCCGTGTGTCAATTAAACAGGACCTTGATGGGATTTATGCTGCCTCACGACCCATGGTTGAAGGCCCCATAAACTTCAAGTACACCGCATATTTATAAGCAGTCTAGGAATGCTTGCTCAGGATAATTTCAGTGTGATAGTGAACATCTGTTTAGGCAGAACTTAAATGACCCCGTTTTCGACTGAGCTGCAGGAAGCTCAGATGTAATTTCTGGTCTTTTTTTTTTTTGCTTCACACCCTCAAACTGCACAAAACTACCTTTCCTTTATAATGAAATCTCAAAAAATCATTTATGCTAATGGCAATAACAAAACCCATAATAATACAGCACCTTGCAGTAATAGCCTATTGACTACTGCTTGTTTGCTCTCTTCATCAAAGAGAAGCTCACAAAACACACTTATCTGAATCAGCCGGTAGAAAATCTGTCAAAATGAATATCTGGTCACTGTATTACCATTACGTTGATGTTAAAGCAGGACAACTTGGTCAATAAATTACATAGATAATTGCTTGATGAATATTAGCAGTGACATATTTAATTGCAGTGTGCATGCTGGAGAGCAAATATGCACATGCACCCAGATGCTCGCTGCCTACCAGCTGGATCATAGATGCAAAATAACCCGACAAAAGTCAAACAGAGCCTACAAGCAGAAGATGTTGTCAACATCGGCAGCAGCTCCAGTGGAGCACAAAAAAAACAGGTAAAATACCCTGGCCGCTGGCTAAATCAGCCTAATTTAAGCCGCTGCAGCAAGCGTAACATTTCCCCAACACCTTAAGGGGCTACAGAGAGCTCTTTTAACTCGCCTTGTAAGTTGATTTTATGGCAGGTTAAATACCCTCTTTCATCGATCATGCATGGAATGAATCTAATCCATCAAAATCCGTCTTTAATCTTAATCTCATGACTTGACTGTGGCGACAATTTATTGTGTGCAGCCCCGGACTGAAATTGAATGAGAGAAAAAAGTGCACATTCGCTCCGGGGACTGATGTATCAGAGACCCTGCTGGCTAAGTTTTTCTGTTTCTATTCATTTTTAATTATTGCCTCTGATCAGTTTTTACATTGAATCAGTTCATGATCACATCAGTTCAGACAAGCTGTGTTTCAAGGTTGTCCAATTTTATACGGAAACAAACCGAGTTAATGATTTTTTAAATGGAGTGTTGACTGTTGGCATCAAGTATGCAGTGTTCCTGAGCACCGGGTCCTGTTGCTGGGCACATTTCTTTCAGCATATAATAATAAAAATGACTTTATTTATCAAGCTCTTTTCAAAAACATGTTACAAAGTGCTTTAAACAGCAAGAGAAATAAACAGATAGTAGCCTAAAAAATCAAAATAGAGTTGAGTAAGTACTAATAATGACACGAGATGTATGAATTACTAAAACACAGTAGCAACAAGTAGAGTAAAAGCAGAGGAATAACCAATTAAGAGAAAGCAATTCTTAAAAAGTGTGTTTTTAAGAGACATTTGGTTTTTAGCCTTGACCTAGGAATTACTAATAAACCTCTGCCGGAAGATCTCAGGCTGCATTCAGGCTTGTAATGGGTTAGTAAAAGTCAGTGGTATAATGAGGGCCACCTCCAACTTTGCTCTAAAAGTAATCATTCAAATTTTAAAATCTATTCTAAAACATACAAGTCTAGAGATGCTAAAATAGGTGTTATGTGGACTCTTCTGTTGGATTTTGTGAGTAGTCTTGCTGCAGCATTTTGAACTAGTTGAAGTATGGAGAGGTTGTATTGGGTGAGACAGGAATACAATATGAGTTAAGCGGGATGTAATGAAAGCGTTTATGACAGTTTCTAGATTCTGAGCACAAAAAAAAAGATATAATTTTCGAGATATTACTGCAAAAAGCACGATTGAATGACGGACTTCACCTGTTGGTCAAGGTTAACACCCAGATTTCTGCACTGGGTTTTGATGCAGCAGGATAGAGAACCTAAGCGAGAGGAGAAGTGGTCGCTGGAGGGGTCTGGAGCTTTGATAATGGCTTCAGATTTATCTGAGTTTAAAGGTGTAATGAAGAGGACCGTGAAGAGGACCTTGAAGAGGATCCACTCCCTATGTAGATATAAACGGCTCATTCTAAGGTAACGATTGTTATTTTCAGGTAAAGTTTTGAGAAAGCCAGTTTTTAACATCTGTAAGTCAGAATAGTATTTTGACCAGTCGTGTTGTGTTGTTGGAGTCAAACGAGAAATAGATGTGGGAGTCGTCTGCATAAAAATGGAAACTGATGTTGACCTAGAGGTAACATATACAGTAAATGGAGAATAATAAGCCTTGAGGGACTGTGAGGAGGGAGGAGGTGGATTTAAAGTCACCAATGGCCACACAGAATCAGTGACGTAAATATCGACGGTGCTCCGGGGCCCAGAAGCTGTCAGGGACCCAAAAATCACCTTCCTACACCGTATCCACACTGAATCTGTTATATGTACTTCTGTTACGTCGTGTTAACAAACCACGTAGGCAACCTATCAGCTGTGCGCTCGAGTTCAGACTGGAGACGTAACCACTGATCTTCCTTTGTTTGTTCTTTTCAAACAGGAAACACACGTTTAATATTGTGATATTTAACCGGAAATTACATAAATTATAGCCAACAGCAGTAAGAAACTTTCAGCTCTCGGGCGATCTCCCTCCATCCAGCAGCTACTTTCTGCGTCGCTCACGGCCAGGACATTTCAATAAAAAAGGACATGGTTCTTAAACAGTGTTGTTAATGACTTTGCGGAGCACAAGACCTGTCGGATAAACTTCTAATGGGTGAGTACTGGTTTCTTTTTGTTATTATGGAGTGGGATCAGGGATTTAAATCTATAGCACTGTAATTGTCTCATGTGTTGGAAAATGTGCACTTACTGTAATCTGTGTCTGTGAGAACAATGGGTGGCTGAGTCCAGGGCAGGCTGTTGAATTAGCGTTGATAAATTTGGCACTCCGGCTGCTCTCCGTGGTGCTGATCTAAGGCTGGTTTGCAGTATGGGAGTAGCATAGTGAGCCTCTCCATGGTGGCATAGCAATTGTCTGCTTTGCAATTGTCTGGAGTGGTTGTGTGTGTACGCTTGTGTTTTGGGGCGATGGCCCAAGAAAAAAAATTTGCACCGAGGCCAATCACAATTATGTTACGCTGCTGCACAGAATGTCCTATTAGGCAGAAAGGAATAAAACCAATCTAAAACTACCTGATATGCCAACCCAATGCTAAAGACAGTTCAGTTAAAATCAGCTGTATCAAACGCTGCAGTAAGATCATCTCACATCATGGTGAGCTACATTAGTGTCATAAAGATGTCATCCGATTCTTAAAGGTGCTAAATGCAAGATTGGGAGCATTTCTATTGCCTCCGCATGGCTCTCATTATGGTGACGGCTGAACCGGCGGCTTGTAGCTAACGGTGCTAACAGCGCTAATGGTGAAAACAAAGGCAACACTGCTAACAAAGCTAACAGTGTTTACCGGAGGCGGTCCAACGATGTCAACAAAGCACGAAGAAACTCAGATTACAACACACACAGAGGGAGAGCGACTTCATTCTCTGCTCAGGTAGACATTATTCTTCTATATCTCCCTACATAGCAAATAGTTGTTATAGTTGCTGCTATATTTATGCTCTAGATATTGTAGAGAACACCTTTAAAACTCTGGGTGTGCATAACAAGTAATGATAATAAACTACTTTAACTTTCATTCAAACCTGCAGCGAACCCAGGAGCTACACGTATACTCAAGGACCTGCTCACTCGATATGAAAGCTCAGTTTTCTTTACTCCAAGGTTCCTCAATGAGGCAATTAATCTGCACTTGCTTATTATCAGATACTTACTATTTTGTTAAGTAGCGGGTTGACAAGGTTATTGGAAACATAAGCCTTCCAAACATCCCCATTACACAGGGCTACAGTTGATGAATAAAACGCTATCGCAGATAGTGATGGTACATTCCAGAAACCTCATTTTCAGACTAACCTTGTCCGTTATCATCTTAGGATTGCAACATCAGAGATTGAATACACTCTTCTGGTCTCATTCTCTGCTGTCAAATATCTGCTACGCTCTGGCATACCTTCAATTCTGGGTTGCTGGGCTCCTTCGAAGGCCACCTGTGCCGCGTCTTCCAGCAGCTCCAGGCCAGTGGCTGTGCAGGAGCCATGCCAGCGACTGTGGCTTCTGTTGCCTCTGTCCTGGCCAGCTCACAAGCAGCTTCCTGTGGTGAGAAAGGCTTCACAGTCTGGCCTCAAGGACCGCTGCCCAAACCACAGGAGAGGTTCCCTGTCAAATGAGCCCGAGCCTGTGGAGATGCAGCTGCAGTTTTTTGGCCCGGTGGAGCTGAAAGAGGGAAGACGGTCAACTTTAACCTTGTTTCACTTTATTTAAAGGTGCAACAATACATTGGAGACTTTAATGTAGAGTCATCTGTGTTGTAAGCAGAAATAAACAAGCTGCCACTACTGCCGCCGCATCTGCAATCCTGTACAATAATGCTGTTTCACTTTTGAACTGTTTTTGTAGAGCTTGCGCAAAGAAAAATGTCCTGGAGATTGTGTGGAATCTGCTACATGTTGAAATAAAGTCAGTCAACAAATGTAAGATGTAATGCAGACTTCTAAAAAACATTATTTTCAAATATCTAGCCCAGCTTTATTAGACAAGCTAGATGTATTGTCATCTGAAAATCATCAGAATCACTAGGCTTATGGGGCTTTGGAAAACAAAACGAAAAGCAAAATCCACAAACATCTGTTCCATTAAATAACTTACATTTAAATTTGTCTCCATGAAATCCTCATGTTCCGTTTAAAACCATGCTCTCTGCATAATACTTCCTGGCCACAGCTTAGTATTTTACAGATCTTTATTAAAGGTATAGTGAGTAGGATTTGGTAGGAATTCAGCGTAAGCTTACAACAATTCTTAGTTTCAGGTGGTTATACACTAATGAAAACATAGTTATGAATATTATATTCCATTTCTGCAAATAGATCCACCAAAATCTTAAGCACTGTTCCTTTAAATGGCCAAGCTGTGTTTGTAATATGATTACAATGCAAGAAATCACAGCTTTCACATTTGTTGATTCATAAACCTAAATCTGTTGATTCTGAAGAGTAGTGCTGACAAGTGTCTTCTGACTACATCTGAAGGACATAAAGTGTTTATAGCTGTTCCAAATGGCCACACTTACAGGCGGGTCAAAAAGTCTGCTGTCACAGAAAGGTGCGAGACACAATAATCTTTTAAATGGGGATAAGTGCGTGCACACTTTCTCAGTCTTTTCTCTGAGGCATTCGTGGCGTTGCACTCATTTGGTATGAAGTGACAGGTATAGTTGTGTAAAGAATGAAAAAAAAGCTTAGCAGCCTACTTTCTCACGCCGAGCGCTGCGTGTAGTGGGTGCGCTTGTCGGTTTCAGAAATACACAGAAATTGTCGGACTCAGCTCCTCTAATTCTGAAGTCAGGGAGGTGAGGGGGTGGGGGGAGTTTTGTAGACGCTGTTTTGTGATCCGACAAGCACTTCGCCTGAAGCACACTGACACCTTAACTGCTATCATGCGGAGGTTGGACAAAAGTGGTACATCATTGTAATTTTGCCTCCCAAAGCCTTTGTGAGAAAAAAAAAAAACATTTCAGGCTTGTGTTTTGACACTGAGGAACATCCACATTCACACAGAGGTGTCAGTAAAACTGTGTGTTCAGCTTGACTGACAGAAGAATGCAACACAGAAAACAGCCAGCGTTGTTCTCTAATTATTGTATACCACCCATCATTCCAAAAACTGGAAGCCTCTAGTTACTAATTATCAAATGTTAATAGATAATCACAACTATTAACTTTGACATTATCATTAAAAGAACCGTGTGTAGTATTTTGGGGGATCTATTAGCAGACATGCAATGTAATATTCATAACTATGTTTTCATTATTGTATAATCACCTGAAACTAAGAATTGTTGAGATTTCGTTCAGGCTGTTCTCCTACACAGTTCATAGCTATACCTACGAAAAGTAATGCACTGTAATTCGTATACATCCGACGAAATAATTTTTTGTGTAATGCACATAATTGTGAACCAGGAAATATAAAGAGCAGCAAACTCCTCGTAGGGAGGAGGTCGGGGTGGATGTATGGGTCTAAAAATACCGCATTTTCGCCCAGGAGACTGGCGTTCGTCTCTGTGTGAAACCAGAAGTCAACGTTGATTTATTTGTCATTTAACTTATGTACTTAAGTAACACCACTTCCCGAGTTATTTTCAGCCAAACCACGATCTTTTCCTAAACCTAACTAAGTCGTTTTATTGCCTAAACCTAAGTAGTTTTGTTGCCTAAACCTAAGTAGTTTTGTTGCCTAAACCTAAGTAGTTTTATTGCCTAAACCTAACTAAGTAGTGGTTTCTGGTGACGACAGAAGTTTCTTTTGAAAAGACTATGCACGTAACAAATGGAAATTGACACGTGTTGCTGGATTTGTAGGAAAACGAACAAATAAAAGGAGAAATAACCTTTTCGTAAGATATCATACAAACCGTTTCATTAGCTTAGAATGAGCCCTTCATATCTACAAAGAGAGCGGGTCCTCTTCACGGAGTCCACCAGACCACCATGTTGCTCTGCCGTTTTTGTACAGTAGCCCAGAACGGACAAACCAAACACTGACTCTAGGGAGAGCCTTTGACATTTTTATGTTACCTGAAGGCCACCGTAGTTCTCCGACACACTTGTGAAACTGCGGTAATGTGAGCCACAGAGTGCAAAACCGTGGTACCACCAGCCGCTGTTTGACTTGTGTTGCTGTTATTATGGTAAGGATGACCTCTGAGCGAGACAAACGGCGTCACCACAGATTTTCACTCGGCGGCTCACGTTACAGCAGTCTTGGAAAGGGAGGAGTGAGCGGAGGGGTACTCAGTTGGTTGCAATCTGCAACCACACCGCTAGATGCTGCCAAATCCTACACACTGTACCTTTAAAATTGCTATTATATACGAGGCTGGAATGAGTCAGTAAAATGTGTCTCAGGCAATTTAGCC
>CAKALU010002386.1:0-12226 GCA_916700995.1 Hozukius guyotensis | reverse complement strand
CATCTGACACAGGGTGTCTTGAATCTGTGCAGGGTACAATGAAATCTGAACACAATCAAGGCATTCTGGAGCGAAATGTGCTGCCCAGTGTCAGAAAGCTTGGTCTCAGTTGCAGGTCATGGGTCCTCCAACAGGATAATGACCCAAAACACACAGCTAAAAACACCCAAGAATGGCTAAGAACAAAATATTGGACTATTCTGAAGTGGCCTTCTATGAGCCCTGATCTAAATCCTATTGAACATCTGTGGAAGGAGCTGAAACATGCATTCGGAGAAGGCACCCTTCAATACCTGTCGACAGGTGCAGAAGTCTCATTGAGAGTTACAGAAATCACTCGATTGAAGTGATTGCCTCGAAAGGTTGTACAACTAAATATTAAGTTAAGGGTACCATCATTTTTGTCCAGGCCAGTTTCATTAGTTTGTTTTTTAAAATGATTCTGTTGAACCACAATTCAAAAACAATAGCTGATAATTTTCAGTGAATTTTTATTTATTATTACTTTTGTCAGTTTCAAGTTATTTCAGTGACCATTGTGGGTTTTTCTTTCTTTAACGGAAGGGTACCAACAATTTTGCTTACGTGTGTATGACTCCACGTGTATACAGTGCTGCTCAACGGAATTATGAAGACTTTTTCAATAGGGTGTCCGAAAATATCGATACACTTGAGTATCACGATATTATGTTGTGTGGTACTGTATCATTTCTCAAAAACATTATTGATTTTTAATTAATGCAAAGATTTGTCAGACGTTTAGACCTTTGTCAGGCTATTAAATAGGCATTATCAGTTGCTATAAGCCCCATAGCTGTGGGTCAGTAGGGGCCTACTATACCCACTAGTAGGCTTTATCATCTATTCACATAGTAGATCACCGAAAGAAGGTATAATAGAATACAACAGCAACCTCTAGCGACCGTATAATTATAACTTTCACCCAGGAGACCAGAGTTTGCGTCCCGTGTGAAACCAACAATGTGTAGTTGTCTTTGTGTTAGTAGTTATTTTAACATTTAATTTTTTTTTTGCCTAAACCTTAAGAAGTTGCAGTTTTGTTGCCTAAACCTGAAGAAGCCTTTTTGTTTGTGTTCAGAGAGTGACTTTTCATTCAGTTTTACAACATGTTAGAATGTGTTGCTGTTAAGTTTCACTTTCCCGACGTAGTAGGCGTAGTAGGCCCCTACTGACCCACATCTATGGTGCTTATAGCGACTGATAACGTCTATTTAATGGCCTGATAACAGTTAAATCGGGTGGATTTGTGGCAGACAGTGGTTCATTTTGTGTTGTGTTTAAACCCCTCCACCACTAGATACTAGTGTTGTAATCCATTTTCATTTTTTACCTCCGATTTTATGCATACGATGGAGTGTTCTTTATACTATGACAGATTTCCTAAAATTAGATTTAAAAAATCTAATATATTGCCTTGCTTACAGTATCGCAATATATATATTGAATTGTAACCCCTGTATCATGACACGTATCGTATCACCAGATTCTTTCCAATACACATCCCTAATTTTCAATGGGTTATGTAAAGAGATGAAATGTACAGTGGCTATATTCTTTTATTTTTCTTACCTATATATAGTAAATAAGATATTTCCTGTAATTAAGGGAGACAAACTAACAGTATATAGGATTTTGACAGCCAGAGTTCCTGAATATACTGTAAAATGACAGCAAACAGACGTTTCGGTTCATTGATTTAAAAGCCAGTTTGATGATTCAGTTGTAAACAACCCATAAACCCAATTTAATGTCCTCTCAGCGAGTGTTTCCTGTCAACAGACCATGATGCAGTCCATGACTTACTGTAAGAATAAGTCATTTCCTGTTTGTTCTTGCTCAGCATCATTTGATGCCTCCGGACATCGGCCCATAAAAGTCAATGGCGTTTCACATCAGTGATAATGCCCCACCCTGTCACTCTAGCCACTCTGTCCTCTCTGTCTCTCTCTCTTTCACCCCTAAAACTGCTGATCTGGCTGTTTTTTTTTGGGGCTGCCAGATACTCTGCATTGTCCCGTCGGAGCCAGGCTGCTTTACTCACCTTGCCTTTTTTGCACCCCCCTCCCCCCCCCAGCTGCTGTTGTAGCACTTTAGCTTATTACTGTTGGACGTGAGATATGAGACAACCCGCACTTCATTTGAAGATGTAGATATCGGCTCGGCATGAAACAAACTTTCAGTGATTTTCTCTCTGAAACTCTGGCTGGTGCTGATCAAAAGGGAGGATCAGATTGATCTCCATGATGTCTGTTCTGCGGGGAGGAGATAACCCCGATGTCCCCGCTCAGACTGCCAGGATAAACCGTGATGATATCACACAGCTAGATTTAAATCACCTGAACAAAAGGGAGGGTGTATACAGAGATTTCGTAGGGCCTTAGATCATTTTATTTCTAACGTGTAAATTCGCTTAATATATCACCAACAGGAATTTAGACATTTGTCATTGTCTTGTCAACCATACAATGACTGAGGCCACCACCTATCCTTTAGAAATTAATCTAATTGTTGTTGATAATAACATGTTAACTCAAATTTGTTTTAACGCCACTAATTTCTTTAACACTTTAATGCAATTTGCGATTTCTTAGGTTGTAGCGGGCTCAGTTTTAAAGCTAGAGTGAAGACATGTGAAACTAGAATAAGGAATCCATCGGTACTAACCGTGTCATACTAGCTTGTCACGAAGGAGGCTAAATAACGCTCCAAACTTACACTAAATTTTGTTGAGGAGAAAGTGGTATGGCTATTTTCAAAGGGGTCCCTTGACCTCTGACCTCAAGATCTGTGAATGAAAATGGGTTCTATGGGTACCCACGAGTCTCCCCTTTACAGACATGCACTTTATGATAATCACATGCAGGTTTGGGCAAGTTATAGTCAAGTCAGCACACTGACACACTGACAGCTGTTGTTGCCTGTTGGGCTGCAGTTTGCAACGATATGATTTGAGCATATTTTTTTATGCTAAATGCATATTTGTCATTGTTTTGTGTTGTTAATTGATTTCTAATAATAAATGTATACATACATTTGCATAAAGCAAGCACATTTGCCCACTCCCATGATGATAAGAGTATTAAATACTTGACAAATCTCCCTTTAAGGTACATTTTGAACATGATAGAATGTGACTGTTTGATTAATTTGCAATTAATTGCGATTAACTATGGACAATCACGTGATTAATCGTGATTAAATATTTTTAATCGATTGACAGCCCTATTGTTTAACACGTTTTTGCTTTTAATTATTTTAGTTGCTACTGCAAATGCTTTTCTGGCACAAATGCTAAAAGAAACTAAGACTACACCTGACCATGAATCAGCTCAAAACAGGCAAACTCCAAAAAAATAGATTTTATTTTGTCCCATTTATCCCAAAGATGAGGATGTACAGTATATGCTGTGTATCTTACACAGCATATACTGTACATCCTCATCTTTTTATACAACATTCTCTGTTAATAATAACTACTATCTTTTGGTCACCATCTATCACCAGGAAGCATGGAACATCATTTTTCAATTTGTAATGCCAAATTAACCGTCTCTCTTACAAAAGACATTCTGCTTAACCTCTCTTTTAATAATAGAACTGTTTCCTCACAGCTTCTCGCACTCGTACAGATAATTAACTGTTTTAATGACTTGGCTGGGAGCCAATAGCTGGAGTTTTGGCAGGATGGCCAAATGTTTTACTGAATGATGAATGTCTGGGATGTCTTGTATCCCCATCTGTGGAAGGGCATGGCAAGGGAGGAAAGTGCCTGTAGCCTATGTGTGACACGTTTCGCTCATTATAACGTCCTAAATAGTTTTGTTTTTATCTTTACACCTACATTAATTGATTTATTGGCCACTTGGGCACAGGGCAACAAGCTGTAAACACAGCACTGACATATTAGCACCTTTGTAAAGTTAATATGGGGAACAACTTGGCGGTAGCAACAGTAGCTAAATGAAGCATTAGCATTTGTGTGTTGTTGTGTTCCCGGCCACCTGACAGGTAGTCTGATATTCACTCTTTACTTTTAGCTCCCAACTCCTAATATAATAAATCCTAATATATAAATAATATCATACATAATCCTTATTAGGGGCTGTCAAAGTTAATGCAATAATAGCGCATTAACGCAAATTTGTTATAACACCACTAATTACTTTAACGCATTAACACAACTTGCAATTTTGTTTATAGTGGGCTCAGTTTTAAAGCTAGAGTTTAGATATAGTGGCATCATATTAAACTAGAAAATCTAAGGAACCCACCGGTACCAACCATGTCATACTCCTTCGCTTGTCACGAAGGAGGTTAAATAGAGCTGCAAACTTACGCTAAAGGGGTCCCTTGACCTCTGACCTCAAGATATGTGAATGAAAATGGGTTCTATGGGTACCCACGAGTCTCACCTTTACAGACATGCCCACTTTATGACAACCACATGCAGTTTTGGGGCAAGTCATAGTCAAGTCAGCACACTGACACACTGACAGCTGTTGTTGCCTGTTGGGCTGCAGTTTGCCATGTTATGATTTGAGCATATTTTTTATGCTAAATGCAGTACCTGTGAGGGTTTCTGGACAATATTTGTCATTGTTTTGTGCTGTTAATTGATTTCCAATAATAAATATATACATTTGCATAAAGCAAGCATATTTGCTCACTCCCATGTTGATAAGATTATTAAATACTTGACAAATCTCCCTTTAAGGTACATTTTGAGCAGCTAAAAAAATCGAGCTATTTTAATCGATTGACAGCCCTAATATAGAAATAGTTAGCTCTATAGCTGCTAAATGCTCCATGCAAGCCGCTAAATTTGTCTGTTTGCTCTAAAAACAGCTGCCTGAAATAGACACTGATGAGAGCTGCGTGAGTGAATCAAAGCAGTAAAGTCGTGGGCCGTAAAACCAAAACAATGAGCTGAGATATCCTAACCCGCTCCGTAGATTGTGTTAGCATATTTCCGTATAGCGGCTGGAATTTGGCTGGGAACCGGCTGGCAAACGGCTGGGAGGGGAAACTCTAGGTGGCTGCATCTGTAGCCATTTGATCCATCTAAAAGATATTGATTAGAGCAGCTTTAAAAAAAGTATGCAAGCCATATGAACTTGTTGTTTTTTTCTCTAGCTGATAGCAATATGATTACCTTTGTCTCACGATATTGAATTTTTCAAGTTCAATATACTTTAATGGAAACGCCATGGACACAAGCTTGTTGTACCATAAAAATGACGTTATCTAATATGACATTTGAGCGCATCCAACATTCTTTAAATTGTAATCACTTCCATGCATGGGAAGGAAGGGCTGCACACGGCTCTGCACTATACGCCCGTTTGCCCAGCTTTTTTTTCCCCCCAGTGTGTCCTCCCAGCATTTTCCCACCATATACACACTGCTGGTATTGACCCTCAACCCACTCCATCTCTCCTCCACCCTCCGCTCCGATCCATGACTCACAAAGCCCATTTAACCTTTACCCAGCGCTCGGTTGCTACCCACCGGCTGCAAGCAGCAAATCTCACCTTTTTTTTGTAGTTACTGCTAGTTTTTAATGGAATTGTTGGGGAATATATAGCTGTTGGCTGTCTGTGTGCTGTTGACATTTTGTTCTTTTTCAATAGATGCAGTCCTATGACATACTTATTAACATAATTTTACCAACAAATCAAGATGACGAGAAGAAAAAAGAAGAGAAAACTGTCTCAAAGACCACTGGTATTGATATCAGTGTGTCCTTTCTAAAGCACAGGAAACCCCTTCACCTTGTTATATATTCATTCAAAGCCAGTCATCCATTACAGCTATGTGATATATTACCTGCAAGATATTCCCTCTACAAAAGGCCCATTAATAAGTGGAAGAGCACCTAGTTTTCTTAAATGGGTATCACATACTTTTCCCACACTTGTTTCCTCCGTGTAAACACTCCCATAAGAGCTATCAGGTGTCCAGGGAGTGTCCCCGTACCTGTTGGATCACATGAACTGTCACTTGTTTGGTCAGCGATGATGATACAGTTGTATGTGTTTTCTTTACAAGGTTTAGCAATCTATCTATATACACACATCAGTACTTGACTGATACAGCCTGTGATACATTTTATGATATTTTAATGTTAAATATAGCACAGCTTTGATGCAGTTCTAATGCATTTTGTGGCTACCCAACTCTCTATTAAATCCTTATCAATTATTTCTCTAGTCATACATCAGTCTTTATGCTCCTCTCCTTAGAGGTCGGAGATTTCAGGGGAAGACCTGACTGATGTGTGTCTGCCTTATACAACAAAGAGAATATAATATAGAATACTTCTTTTTTTTTTGTGCCCAGGAGACTGATAACAATGTAGACCACTATTCACGCTTCATAAATGTTGTAGCAGTGACCAGCCTGCTCTCGAAAAACGTTTATGAATGAGAAGGTCTTTACCTCCGTCTCTCCTTTCTTTATGCATGAAATAATTTCATGGAGAATCAGCTAGGAGCAGGCTAGAGTCTGACATTCAATTATTAATACAAAAATTCACAAAAAATTAATGAATATTTGCTGATTTTCTCTTAATTGTTTTCTTTACCGTCTATAATAATAAATTATTTTGGGGGGGTTTTGACTGTTAGCCAGACAAAACATGTAGAGCTGCAACAATTAATCGATTAATCAATTAGTTGTTAACTATTAAATCAATCTCCAACTATTTGGATAATCGATTAATTGGTTTGAGTCATTTTTTAAGAAAAGAAAAAAGTCAAATTTCTCTGATTCTAGCTTCTTAAATGTTAATATTTTCTGGTTTATTTACTCCTCTATGACAGTAAACTAAATATGTTTGAGTTGTGGACAAAATAAGACATTCAAGGACGTCGTCTTGGGCTTCGGGAAACACCGATCGACATTTTTCACTATTATCTGACATTTTATAGACCAAACAACTTATCGATAAATCAACAGATTATTTGACACTGAAATTAATCGTTAGTTGCAGCCCTTAAAACAAGCAATATGAATAAGTCAGCTTGGGCTTTTTTTCTATTGTCAGATATTTTATAGACTAATGGATTAATGGAGAAAATAATAGGCAGATAATTTAATAATAAATAGTCTTTAATTGCAGCCCTGTTCTTAAGATGTTAAGTGTCTTTCAGTCCATTATTGACCATTATTCATCTTTAATAATTCAGTTTTCCTGTGTTTGCGTGATGTTTTCGTCTTGCAATATGACATCATTTTATAGGAATTCAGATAGCAACTACAACTACAACTACAAATCCACCTATAATGGAATATTTTATACTGTCTCAGACATTGAATTAACACCTGAACTCACCTGAAAATGGCTAAAAATAACAACAAGTTAAGATGCCCTTGACTGCTATTTAATCTGTAGTACTGAGTTATATTATAAGGTGTTTTTTTTATTCACTGTCTGTCTTGTAGGTGTGCTGCGAGCTACCCAGGACGACTGACTGTAGGTGAATAATTGATATCCTCTCACTATTATGCAAAAATATATATCTTTCTTGCTCAGAAGCACCGCCACTGCTTTGGTGTATCAAAGCCGGGGCCACAAAATACTATACTGAGTGATGAATTATTGAGTGCTTTGCCGCTCTTGTCACTTGCACTCACAATGCTACATGTAGCAGGGTCGAATTTGGGATGATTGGGGGGGGGGGGGATGTACTGCCCCTGTTCTGTCAGAGAAACGGGAGAGGGATACGGTCTAAAAATCCGGTTTAGGATTAGTTTGTGGTTGTTCCATCTTCGGTTGTCAATTTTGTTTTACTTTCTACTGGCTTTTCTCACCCAAGACCCACACCGGAACATTCACATTAACCCACGCTGATTAATAGCGTGTATCAGGTATCACAAATCAATTAAGTGTCAGCGCACGGGGGGTTGTATTGACAACGAGATTATTGATCCCGGGGATTAGGCGCGGGGACCCGGAGGGCAGCTGAAAGCAGAAGCCCCCTGTTTTTTTAGACAGCTGTGTGATCTTTCACAAGCTCATTAACACGGGCCGGAGTGGGTTAACTCAGTTTATCTTCGTTAGCCAAAATCCCAGCAGTCAGATGGGCATTTTATTATAGACGGAGCCTCCTCTAGCCTAAAGACGACTAGACTTTCATGGTCAGTCATGTTTTTGCACGAGAGACACAGAACCGTTATCTTGCTCAATACCTCCTTTCTTTTAGCTAAATCTGAGTGAGACAATAAAGACTTCCTTAAATGAACAATGAATAACAGTTCTATCATAATGAAAATACTGTCCTGGCCCATCCCAATGTAAACCCTGGGCCACTTTGCTGCGAGGTATATTCTCATCAGCTCAAGCAGCATCTGTTTTTAGAGTACCTAAATGCTGACTGCGGCCGTTGTATAGAGATAGCCTCTCTTTTCCAGCTGGGTCCGTGCCGTCTGGCCCTGCCACGAGCTCAGCACCGCTGGCCAACGAGGGCAGCAGTGAACAGCGTAATGCCTGTGTGTGTGAGTGCGCAACGAGAGATCGAATGATAGCAAGCTGCTAGGGTCTGCTACTTTGGGAGGTCCATCAGAGCTCATTTACGTTAGTACTGAGGCCTAAAAGATGCTTTTTCTGTCAGAAAGTGTGGTAGGAAAACTTGATGTACGTGTTTACATGAACATTTATAATCAACAGGAAGGGCTGATCTCTATCTATACCTAAGTCACATTTACCCTGCAGGTCTATAGGCTGGCCTAAACGGGGGACATGTTGTTCTGTATCTGTGCTCCTCAGATCGTCCATGTTGGCTATTAGCCTTGTGGTAGCAGATGTTGTTATAGCTAGAGGGATATGATCCAATGATTGATGAAAATCACCATGGTTTCTGCATTGAAAGCTACTTTAAAGTATAGAATTTATAACGGTTAGTATGAAATCTTACGAAAAGTTATTCCTAATTTTTCATGCGTTTTCTTACGAATGTTCAGCGTCAATTTTTGCTTCAGTCTTTTCAAAATCTCAGTCTTCACAGGAAACAACTTGGTTAGGTTTAAGAAACAAAACTACTTAGTTAGTTTTAGGAAAAGATCAACTTGGTTAAGTTTAGGTAGCAACCAAAACCACTTAGTTAGGTTTAGGAAAAGATCGACTTGGTTAGGTTTAGGCAAAAAACAAAACTACTTAGTTAGGTTTAGGTTTAGGAAAAGATAGTTAAGTTACGCCACACCGGAAGAGGTTACAACCAAGCCGATAGTGCCATAACTTACTGAAATTATGTGACAAAAACTACTTAGTTAGGATCAGGAAAAGGTCATGGTTTGGGTTAAAATAACACCAAAAGTGGCGTAAATTAAGTACGGAAGTTACGTGACAAATTCAACATTGACTTCTGGTTTCACACGGAACACGAACACCGGTCTCCTGGGCGAAAGTCCTGTGTTTTTTGACCCACCCATCCAACCCGACCTCTTCCCTACGCTGCGCTCTTTATACTTTCTGGTTCACAATTACATGAATTACATACGGATTGATTATGTGTGATACATACGAATTACAGTGCATTTACTTTTCGTAGGTATAGCTACGACCGGTGTATGAGAACAGCCTGATTTATTAGAGGTTTAACTCATTTAAACCTGTTTTAGATGATCCAGCTAGTTTACTTGCTGATTTATGATTTAACCATGACGTTCTTGAGTCTACTCTCCAGAGACGAAGAAGGGAAGAGGTGGTTGATTAAAGTGATGTGAGCAACGGTCAGAGATTGGCAGGTGTGAAAGAAACCATCTCTTGAAATATTGATTTCTTCTGCTCCAAAAGCCACGTCAGGGTGTCAAAGGATAAGCAGTCCTCCTCAGTTCCAAGATTGGTGTCAAATAATGAGGTTATTGGGACACACACACACAGAGTCTTTTCTCAATGGATTGTCATTGGCAGACATTTTTATCCAAAGGGTTTTAATAGTAAGATATTGTAAAACGTGCAACTCTTTTGAGCTTCAGACAGGCGTGGCCGAGTCTGCGGTCTGTTTTGTTCTCCTGATTTGACTGCAGGTTCATGTCGTGTCATTGTGAATTTGTTTAAAGAAAATCAGGGCAAAGGTGGGAAGCAAATAAAGTAGGTTTGTGCGTGGGTTCATGTGTGTATGAATTGCAATATATAGATGATGCACTTGTCAAATATTCATGCTACGGTGATCCTGCACACCACAGCAAGGAAGCAACAACATCTCTGTGTTACCGAACCATGACAGCATCCAAATAGGTCCGACCAGGCTCTTTCATTTTGCTGCTCAGGTGAGGTCGTGAATCACGGCTGTCACATAGTTCAGAATGGCCTCAGGAACATTTGCATAAGGCTTCTTTTGTTAGCCCACAAAATGTAGGCTCTCAATTAATAGAGTTGAGAGCTATGGAGGTGAAAGCCACACAACGGGCTGTCGTTATTTGCCCTCAAGGGCCATAAACAAATACAAGCACTTCTAAATGTGAGAAAGCAAAGCACACGAGAGAGCCCTGGCTAGTGGCTGTAGGGCTTAATGCTGCTGTTTAGGTAGCTCTCTTGTTTTGTCTGCAGTCCTTTTTCAGGACTTGACCGTTAATGTCAAGTCTAGCCGGTCTAGTGAAGTGTGTGTTTTAGAGCTTTCACGTTCAGTCTAGTGGAGCTGCTGAGTGGAGTGTAATTAGTCACTTTGTGTTAGCCATGCACACACACACACAGATGATCACGTCTCACTCCAATCATGCACATCCTGCTCTACATATTAGCATTTCACTGTTCTCACTGTCGTCTTATGTCGCCCAAACTGTTCATGCTGTCCCTGAAATGTTGAGCATGTGTTGCATCTATTCCAAACGTATCAAAAACCATTTATATGTTCAGTGAAATCCACAAAGCTCTGTGCGCCTCCGGATGATGAACCCAGACAGGACAGCGTTTAGTTTTCCGATGTATGTGGGACTTCCACAACGATTTTTTGGGGGGGGTCGCGAGTGTCATGCATGGCCAAAGTGACATCACACCATCAAACACAGCCCTTCGCGGGGCATCCGTACG
Source organism: Hozukius guyotensis (assembly GCA_916700995.1). NCBI lineage: Eukaryota > Metazoa > Chordata > Actinopteri > Perciformes > Sebastidae > Hozukius > Hozukius guyotensis. Next base: position 1,176 of record CAKALU010002386.1, on the reverse strand, counting down.
GCAGGTTTTTGCCTATCCGTTCACATCCAACATTTTCGAACTATGCAGACGTGGATGGGCGGAGAAAATGGAGAACTTTGAGGAGCTGTGAGAATGTCGGTTTGCCGCGCGGAGTATAAAAGATCCAGATGTTTCCCCGTCACTATTCCGCATCAGCTCATTGTCCGTGCGACAGTCCTTGCGGAAGGTTTAACCGAGGCTTACTTAAGCCCCTTCTCCTCTCCGGCACGTCTAGCGCGAGTGTCGCGAATGAACACTGTCTCCAAGATCCGTCCTTCCCATGCTTCCCATGCTTCCCATTCTTTGTCTACGTAAGCAGCCGTGCAATGGATTCTGGTAGTGTAGCGTTGCGCTTCGAGAGACGTTGCTCCTCATTTGCATAAAGTTGACATATAGGCTACTTTATGCAAATCAAGGGCGTCCGGCACGACCCGCTGCCTTTGGAAACTCACGAAAAACGTTTAAACTAACCGTTGTCGATCTAAAATGAAGACAGATTCATCAACTGCACGGCTTATTTCTCACCTAAAGTGTTCAGAAACACATTTCAACAATTTTGAACTATTTTCGTCATATATGAGAAAACAAATTCCAAACAAGCCGCCATGTTGGTTCCAGTTTGAAAGCTGGGAGCAGCAGCCCACGAGTGAAAGCATTCGTCCAATCAGGTGCTATATAGTGCCAAGTGGCAGCCCATCAAGCGTCCAATGCTAGGAAGCGAGGTGATCCCTCGCACGTACCATTTGTAATCAAACTTGCGTGAGTAACGCAAGGTTGAAATTTGCTTTGCGCTTGGTGTGAATGCAGCATTAGAGCCCTCCTTGAACCATGGGCCCCAGGCCTGTTTCCAGTAGGCAATGTGATCCATCCACGTAGAGGAGGTCATACTGTATGTGAAAAATCATCCCCCTAATCCCAAATAGCTGTGGTTCACCTTGGGGTAATCTGTGTGAAGGTGCAGTCGGACCAATGATCAGAGCATCCCTCTAAGCTCCATCAAAAATCCGTAGTTGACTGACATGAAATATCATGTTTGATCTGATGTGTACTGTCAGCAGGACATAGCCTGATCCACATCCACATTTACATACACACAGAAACCCCCGAGGGAGGCATGGTTGAAAATGAAAAGCAAGATAAAACACCAGTCCCCATACTGTAGTTCCTTGATATTTT
>CAKALU010002377.1:0-10604 GCA_916700995.1 Hozukius guyotensis | reverse complement strand
GTCTCAGTAGTGTTGAGGTAGCGTTAGCAAAGACGGTCTCAGTAGTGTTGACGTAGCGTTAGCAAAGACGTTCTCAGTAGTGTTGACGTAGCGTTAGCAAAGACGGTCTCAGTAGTGTTGACGTAGCGTTAGCAAAGACGTTCTCAGTAGTGTTGACGTAGCGTTAGCAAAGACGGTCTCAGTAGTGTTGACGTAGCGTTAGCAAAGACGGTCTCAGTAGTGTTGAGGTAGCGTTAGCAAAGACGGTCTCAGTAGTGTTGACGTAGCGTTAGCAAAGACGGTCTCACACACTGCTGACTGCTCATCACGTTTATCGTTGTTTAAGTGTTGGTACTTCATCTCACTGAGCAGTGATCCAGCAGGTTTAATAGAATATACAGTCAACACTGATTTGCTGTTCATCTGCTGCCAGATGTTTCACATGAACAGATGTTTCACATTAAAAGTCTTCTAGCATCTCAACAGGCAAAATTCATTGCCTCTCCTGGAGGGGTTTTAATTTGAAACATCTGCAGGAAGTGCTGAGCGTCATCGACAGTAGAAAACAGTAAAGTAGAAGAAACTGAATTTGTTATTGTCAGAGTCCACGCGGCAGTTTTATACAACAGCGTATCACGGCCGTTGGAGGTTTAAAATAATAATAAAGAATTTAAAATATTTATATATATATATAAAATATATAATAAATATATAATATTCTGAGAAAAAACCTGCACATTAACAAGAACAAACGCCAGCCGCCACGCCTTCTGGATTCTGTTGTTCCTGAAGTCGTGTTATTATGGGATGGACACATTGTCAGCTGTTGTTGCCTGTTGGGCTGTAGGTTGCCATGTTGTGACTGGAGCATATTTTTATGCTAAATGCAGTAGACTACAGGTGTGTAACAGCAACACCTGGTACCTGGTTGATGGACCGGTGACATCACAACGTACCTGGTTGATGACGTAGACGCCGTAGTCCAGCTGCTGGCGCTGCAGGATGGGGTGCAGGTAGTAGAGCCAGTACTTGAGGTGTTCGTCTCGCTTGCGGAAGGGGATGATGATGGCGACCTTCTGCTGCGCCACACAGTCTCTAGGTCTGTAGCGTCCCCCCGGCTGCAGGTTGGGGTTGTCCTTCTTGATCTGGTCCAGGCTCACCGGAATGTTGAACTCCACCCGCAGAGGACCCACTGAGGACACAAACACCAGAACCCGTCAGCGCCACACGGACCGCAGGACGCTTCTGGACTTCATACCAGACTACATAATGGACTAGATGACGGACTAGATGACGGACTAGATAACGGACTAGATAACGGACTACATAACAGACCACATACCAGACCCCATACCAGACTACATAACGAACAACAGAGGAAAAGAAAAAGAAGAAGAAGAAGCTTCTTCTTCATTGCACACTGGCAAACGTTACGGCTGACAGCCACTCAGCTAAACTAGGGATGAAGACTAAGACCTGGAGATGGGACACGATGGGACCTGTTGATCGGACCTGATGATGGGACCCGATGGGACCAGTTGGACCAGTACTAAGAGCAGAGCTGTGTGACATCAGAGGGGTCACAGCTGAGCAAACATGAGCCGTCAGACTGATGATCAACATCCTGGTCACATGTGAGTTCAGGTCACTGAACTCCAGAGACCATAAGAGACCACATCAGACCTACACTGTCCAAAACCGAGTCCACAACAGTTCTGGGTTCTGGGAATATTCCTTCTAAAAAACACAACGATTCCTATTTGAATATGTATTTCTGAAGCATCGTGTCCACGACACCACTTCTTAACGGGCCGCGAGCGACGCAGCACTGCTTAGAATAAAATACAAATATAATAATAATAGTAATAATAATAATGATGTTGATAATAATAAAACGCATTTATTATTATTATTATTATTATTGTTATTATTGTTATTATTATTAATAATAATAATAATAATAATAATAATAATAATAACAATAACAACAGCCTACTGCCAATATATAAATATTATAATACTTGAATCAGTATTATAATATATTATAATATAATATCCATCATGGTGTTCCCTCATCTGACTGTGGATAGTGACTGAACTGACATTTATTTAAATGAAAATCTAAGAGAGTGTCAGAACCAGAACCAGAGGAGCTGTTTCTAACCGACAGCTCGTCACCTGATCCCGGACCGGAACCCCGGTGGGTCTGACAGGTCTTACCCAGCACAGGGGACGTCTCGGGACATTTCTCCAGCTTCTTCTTCTCCTCCACCGGTTGCTCCGGAGGTTTCGGCTCGTCCTTCGGAGGTTCTGGCTCGTCATTCAGATTCTGCTGCGGGTCCAGCTCCGCAGCAACCCCCTTCTCTCGGGGGAGTTCGGTGTTTCTGACCCGGTTTGTCTGCGTGGTAACGTGATGGGACTGCTGGTTCTGGGCGAAGGCGAACCGGAGGTCCAGAGAGCGGACGTAGAAGACGACGGTGACGGAGATGTGGAGGAAACACAGCAGAACCACCAGCTTACAGGTCCGGTGGAGGAGCGAGAAGCTGGTGGTGGAGTCCCCGGCCATCGCGACCCACTGGTTCTGTAGTAATAAACCACTGGTTCTACTGGGAGGTTATTAATAAACCCACTGGTTCTACTGGGAGGTTATTAATAAACCCACTGGTTCTACTGGTTCTGTATTAATAAACCCACTGGTTCTACTGGGAGGTTATTAATAAACCCACTGGTTCTACTGGTTCTGTAGTAATAAACCCACTGGTTCTGCTGGTTCTGTAGTAATAAACCCACTGGTTCTACTGGTTCTATACTAATAAACCCAGTGGTTCTACTGGTTCTACATTAATAAACCCCCTGGTTCTGTATTAATAAACCCACTTGTTCTGCTGGTTCTGTATTAATAAAACCACTGGTTCTGCTGGTTCTGTATTAATAAACCCACTGGTTCTACTGGTTCTGTATTAATAAACCCACTGGTTCTGCTGGTTCTGTATTAATAAACCCAGTGGTTCTGGTTCTGCTGGCAGGAGGAAATAGGACTAACTCTTAGCTCTCCGGCTCCATTTTCAAACAAGTTCACTGGAAAGTTTCAAAGTTTTGGACTCCGAGTTCCGGTCCAATTAAAGACGGAAAGTTCCCAGAACCGAAGCCGAATGAGAGATGAGAGTTCCGGTAACCGTTAGAGCCCGGTCACCGTCAGTTAGCCGTTAGCTTCAGTTAGCTCTCCGTGAGTTGATCTTTAATGTGACGTTATCAGATGGAGCTCCGTCACCGTCAGTTAGCAGTTAGCATCAGTTAGCTTCAGTCTGAATGTGACGTTAACGGTTAACCGTTACCCGGAGTTAACAGGAACTCCGTGTCTCCGTTACACGGTTCTTTAAAAGAAACGGTTAAAAACAGACGAAAAGACTTCAGCTGACAAGAAAACACGTTAAAAACTATCAGATATTACCGCTCTGGTTCCTGACGGCGACGGTTAGAAGTTAAAAAGAGACTCACCGACCGACTGACTTCAGACTGACTGAAGGTAACTGACCCCTCTAACTCTGAACACCAGCGAGCTGACGACATCAGCCCTAACACTTCCGCCTAACGATTTCAAAATAAAACCTATAACCTTAAATTGAATTTGAGAAGAACGTCTGGTCCTTATTTGAAATATTCAGAATATATGTGAATATGAATATATTAAGATATACTTTTATTGTCCCCGTGGGAAAAAATTTTTGCTGGACTCCGTCCAACTGCAGTTACAAACACTAAATTAAAACAGCATCAACAACAATAATAAACGATTCCACACAAGACAGGAAACAGTTCCACAGAAACAGATGTGTCAACACATACACAGTCCACGTACATAATGGCACATACTATCACACACACTATGGCAGGTATTGCACCCAGGTAGTGCACTGCACCGTCTACCGTCTTGCCCATACTGCACAGATGCAACATATGGCACTGTCCCAATTTAACATATTGCACTGTCCCAATTTAACATATTGCACTGTCCCAATTTAACATATTGCACTGTCTAACCATACTGCACTGTCCTTATGATATCTTTATGTTACGAGTTGTTGAGAAGTTTAAAAGACATCGGCAAGAATGAATATTTGTAACGGTTCAATCTGCACCGTGGGACTCTATATCTCCTGCCAGAAGGTAAAAGTTGGTACTCCTGATGTAAGATGTGAGTTGGGTCTGACACAATTTTCTGTGCCTAAAAGTATATCTTAATCTTATATTGATAATATATACAGTATGTTATTGCACACTTACTAATGTATATAGTGGGTTATTCTATGTTTATAATTTAGATTTTTTTAATGATAGTTGTAGTAGTCGGATATACAGTATTTATATATATTATATATATATATATATATATATATAATATATATAATATATTCTTTATATCTTGTATTCTATAGATATATTTCTCTAGTGTTGACATGTACATTTTATGTACTGTTCCTGTGCATTGTCTGGATAATCTGCTGCTGTAACACAATCATTTACCAATTTGGGATCAATAAAGTACATCTATCTATCTATCTAGTTTAAAACAAACAAACACAACTCTTACATAAAGACGTTTATTATCTTCTTTGTTCAGCAGCAAAGTCCCAAAATATGTTTCAAACTAATGAGATTATTGAGTTTAATGACTTTAATTTGTATTGTGACCTCCTTTATTGAGATTATTGAGTTAAATGACTGTAATATGTATTGTGACCTCCATCATTGTCGGTTTAATCCAGCGGGAGACGCTGACATGTGAGGACAGAATATAACAGTACAGTAAAACTAAAAGTATAAAAAAACATCACTTGGCTTTTTAATCGATGTTTCCTCTTTAATGTTCCTCACTCACAGTCCTGTTCTCCCCCTTCCCCACTACAAGTATTACGCTTTTATTTTGAAGGCAGACGCACCATACTTCCCGGGGGTTTCCGAACAGGTTGAGGGCTGAGGGGCTCGAGGAAGGGGTGTGGCTGCCTCACGTGTCAACCTGTGACGAGACACACCTTTAAGTTTCTGTATCATTGAATAATGTTTATTAATCCTATTTATTAAAAACTGATTAATAAAACTGTAAGAAAAATAAATATAACATCTATAATGATGAAGATATATACAGATATATATATACACAGTCAAACTCTCCTTTTCATAATTTTTCTTTCTTTTTTTCTCTATTTCTGTTTTCTTTTTATCATTCAAGCCCATAAATAATAAAAATGATAATAAATGAAAGAATCAACATAGTAACATCAACAAGGACGTACATGAGGGAAATAATGAACATAATAATAAAAGTAATAAAGTAGTGAGACAACTTCTAAACTGAACATGAACCAAATACCAGAAGAAGAAGACTGAAGACAAACAGAAGTAGTCGATCAGAGTTGATTATTCCAGTCTAACGGAGGATTAAAGCTGCAGCTGGTAACTGTAATAGAAGTGACTGTCTCTATATCCTGACTGTCACTGTCTCTATGTGTGTGTGTGTGTGTGTGTGTGTGTGTGTGTGTGTGTGTGTGTGTGTGTGTGTGTGCCACGCCCGATGCAATTCATCAGCTTGTGTTTCCAGTTTGTCTCCCCTGAGGCATTTCTATAGGTCCTCACAAAGAGAAAACACACAAATGTAACACACGTGAGGACAGAAAGTACTCAGTCTTTAGTACACAAGGACAGAAAGTACTCAGCCTGTAGTACATGAGCACACATAAGGACAGAAAGTTCTCAGCCTGTAGTACATGAGCACAAATAAGGACAGAAAGTACTCAGCCTGTAGTACATGAGAACACATAAGGACAGAAAGTACTCGGCCTGTAGTACATGAGGCGCCGCCTTTATTAATGTGTTTTAATAAAGACTGATCGCTCCATAATATACAATATACAAGCTGATGTTTAAAATGTTTGATTCACATGGTTCACATGAGGAGAGAATTCAACATACTGTCAAAAATACAGTTTTTGAGATTAACCCTCCTACATCTACCATGTCCTCAACATTAAAGGTCATTCATGTTTTTTTATTATAAAGCAGGCTTAAGTCCTATATAAATACTGTGAAAGTATCAAAACGCTCAATCCACAGGGAAATACACGCAGCCTGTATTCAGAAACTCTTTATTTGAAACAAGCCGTCAGGATTTCTGTCCATTTGTGATGTCACAAATATACAATATTTAGATCCTTTACACAATTCTAAACGTAAACAATCTAAATGTGTCCCAGTTTATTCCTGGTTTCAGTGTATGTGAATAACATCAGCTGACAGGAAGTAAACATGGACCCAAACTGTTTCCTAGCAACGCAATTCTGTTGCAATTCCGTCAAAATGCGCTAAAACGGAGCGTTTCAGGCAGAGGATAAATACAGGTATATTCAGGTTGACAGTATTAGGAAAATAAAGTGTTTTTTGGAACATTACAGCATGTAAACATGTTCTAGTAGAAACACAAAATACAAGTATGAACCTGAAAATTAGTATAATATGGGACCTTTAAGTCATTTATTTTCATCAACATTGGAGCTTTATTTAGCTTTGTACAGTTCTGTTTACACTAACACGTCTTGATGCAATGTGGGATCAATTTTTAATAATTCATAAATGTGTGTGGATGGTTTGTGGAGGACAGTCTGAAGATGCAGCGTATAATAAATGTGTGAGGAGATGAGAGGTTTCATAAGAAAAACACAGTGATGGACGTCATAATTCCTGCCACTTGTAAAGTTGGAGCTTGTAAGGCTGATTTTTTCTGATTATTTAAAGTTTTGAACTTTAGCCATTTGCTGTAGCGCCAACTACAGATGCACCAATCCGACTTTTTCAGTCCTGATACCAATACCGATACCGATACCGACACCTGGGCTTTAGGTATCAGCTGATACCGATACCAATACCAGTGTTTAATTAATCAGCTGTAGCCTGTAAGAACATCAGGCTGGACTCAAACATTATTTTCCTAACTTTTTTAAAACAAAATGTAACAAATAAATATCTAAATATAAATTTATTTAAATGTCATTTATTATTAGAATAATAAATCATGCACAGCAACTTGGTAAAAAAAATCTTCAAAATTATCAGGAATTACAATTCAAGGGTAAAACTTTTTAATGCAGCAACAAACTGGTCAAAACTTAAACAGGAATTATAATTCCAGTATATAATGTATATAGTATATAAACATAGAACTGAGTTGAATATATCGTCCCATTGTTACTGATAACCAATCCAGCTATATGAGTCAGTATTGGCCCGATATCTCATTCGGTATCGGTGCATCCCTACGCCACCCTCAGGACTATCGGCCCATAAAGCCAGGTGAGGATGTTTAGCATCAGACTGGACCTTTGTGCAAAGTTTGATTTATTTTCATGCATTGGAAGACAGATTTCCTAATAATAGCATGCTGCTAATATAATTATTATAATTATTATAATTATTATAATTATATAACAATAATAATAATATTATTATTAATAATAATGATAATAAAGTTTATTATTATTATTAATAATAATAATAATAATAATAATAATATTAGCAGCATGCTACCCGGCCCCTAACAATACTACTTATTATTAGTAAAACTACAACTAAATACTAACTAATAAACACATGTAGTTCTTTTTCTTCTCTTCTAACCCATGGATCTAGTTCTAACCTCCAGCTCGCTGCCGGGAGCGACGTGATGACGTCAGCCGCCGTGCGTCAGTGTGGAGGAATGTGCGGAAACTTCTTCTTCTCCACTTTTCTCTTTCTGCTGTTCGACGAAGTTAAACTCTTTTAAAAGCGAGAAGAAGTGAAGCAAAGTGGACACAAGAGACACCCGGAGACACCCGGAGACACGGTGAGTTATCCCCGGCTGTTGGCTGCTGTTTGTCGGGTAGAGAGAGAGTTGTTAGTCGGAGCGTAGCGGCTGTAAAGTTGGAGGCAGTTTGTAGTAAAATGGAGTCTGTGAAGAAGAGGAGGCGCTGTCCTGCTGCTGATCAGCACCACGGCGAACTACAACCACACCACGGCTAACTCCAACTACAGACCGCTCCTCAACTCTACTATCACTATAACTACACTAGAGTACAGGATAAACACTCCTTTAACACTTTATATTAACTTTAAATACACTTTAAATCTAAATATCGCTCTTTTAAACTGTTAAACTGCAGCTCTGCTTCCGCAAACTAAGTTAGTGAATCCGGACTGTGAATCACAACCAGCTCCTCAGACCTGCTGCTACACTCACTTATATTCATTTATATTCATTTATATATATAACTAAAGGTATATACGTTGAGTTTAAAACATATTTCATCAGATGAATCAGAGTTTTTAGTTGTTTTAATCTTCACAAACACGTGTTGTTAATCAGAACTTTCACCTTTTTTTTTTTTTTTTAACTTAGTTTTTATTGCAGTTTCAGCAACTTAAACAATCATCATCACATTCTTTACCACTGTATTTTCTTTTCTACAGCTGTCTCTTTGTTTTTACACAAAATTAGGCTGATCAGCACCACGGATAACTACACCCCGACCCACAGACCGGGCCTCAGCTCTACTATAAACTTTAACTACACTATAGTACAGAATAAAAAATCCTTTAACACTTTATATTAACTTTAAATATCCTTTAAATCTAAATGTTGCTCTGTTAAACTGTTAAACTGCAGTTCTGCTTCAGCACAGAATAAAAACTCCTTTAATAATTTATATTATAAATCACAACCAGCTCCTCAGATCTGCTGCTACACTCACATTTATTCATTTATATATATTTTTATATATATCTTAAAGTATCTACGTTGAGTTTAAAACATATTTCATCAGATGAATCACAGTTTAGTTGTTTTAATCTTCACAAACACGTGTTGTTAATCAGAACTTTCACTTTTTTTTTTTTTTAACTTAGTTTTTATTGCAGTTTCACTAACTTCTACAATCATCATAACAGTCTTTACCACTGTGTTTTCATTTTACAGCTGTCTCTTTGTTTTTACACTAAATTAGGCTGATCAGCACCACGGATAACTACACCCCGAGTATTAGGGCCACATTGAGGAAAATAAATAAATCTGAGATTTAGAGAATAAAGTCATAAAATAACGAGAATAAAGTCATAAGTTTACGAGAAAAAACTCGTAATATTATAAAAAATAAAGTCAGGAGTTTATGAGAATAAAGTCATAATATTATAAAGTAGTAATTTTACGTGTTAATTTCTTTTCTTCTCGTAAAGTTATGACTTTATTCTCGTAACATTACTACTTTTTTCTCATAATATTCTGACTTTATTGTGTAAATCTCAGATGTTTTTCCCTCAATGTGGCCCTAATACTCCGTAGTACATTGTTTCTTTGGCCCTCACTGCATTAGACTTATATACTATATACTTAGACTATAAACTGTGTTACCTTCATCACAATGATCAGATGCTCAGATTTTTATTTTTTTTGCCTAAAATGTGTCTTTATATAGTAAAGGTTGCTGACCCCTGATATATAACTAAAAGTATCTACGTTGAGTTTAAAACATATTTCATCAGATGAATCAGAGTTTAGTTGTTTTAATCTTCACAAACACGTGTTGTTAATCAGAACTTTAACTTTTTAATCTTTAACAGACTTTAAATAAATAGTTTTAACACCAACTCAAAGATAAGTTTATTTTAAAACGAATCAAAACAACAGTAACCTTTACTTTTCCTCACACCAGACTTCTATTGAAGTTTAAGGATATTTAAGAGTGAGTCAGATCGCTGTTGTTATCCGGATGATTTGAGGTTTTTTATCACTTTCTAATGTAAAACTTCCCTTTTTTATCTTGTAACATTTAGTAATTATCTTTATATGTTTTAACTGTTAAACTCCAGCTGTGTGTTAGCTCTCTAACAGAGTCTGGAGTAGTTAGTTAAAGTAGTTGTTTTGCGGGCGGAGTTCTGAACGTGTTGTTTCTCTGCTCCTTATGGCGCTGTCGACTGACCGTGGTGCTGTTCAAAATGGCCGACAGACACATTCTCACTACAGACTAATAGCAGAGATACTGTGTGTGTTGTACTTAAATACAATTTAGAGGTACTTGTACAGCATCTTTTTACTGCACTACATTTATCTGACAGCTTTAGTTACTTCACATTTTATTAAAACTAAATGTAATCCACTAATAAATGCTGATGTATTATTATAGATTAAAGCAGCTTTATTAGTAGAGCACATTTCAGCAACAGGACAATTCAAAGTGCTTTACATAAACATTCAAGAACATTGTGACAAAGTGCAAAAGAACATTAAGACATAATTAAAATAGTTATAAAAACATTAAAGATTAGAAAATAAAAACAAGCTAAAAATAAAGTCAAAATAAAAGTCGACAAAACAGAGTATTTTTCTTTATGGTTGTTGACAGTATTTTCGGATTTATGGAGTGATTAAAAAGAGATATCCAAACCTTTGATTCAGATATGTCAAGAAAAGTAAACATATGTTCTGATTTCTGTTCTGTAAATGTATGCAAATTTGCACATATTTGATAAGATTATACATAATTTGCATATTTAAAAATACATTTTCACAACACTTGTAATATAACAAATAATTGTGGTAATGT
>CAKALU010002376.1:46608-63481 GCA_916700995.1 Hozukius guyotensis | reverse complement strand
GTTAGGAGTAAAGGGGTCGAGTATGGGGGGGGTGGGGGGGGGTTTGGGGGGAGGCATGCAAGCACAGCTGAGAGATTGTGGCTGCTGTGTCGTGTGCCTCCTCTTCAGAGCCTAATGATCTGCCGAGCATAATGACCCCAAGACGACAGGGGCCCCTACAAGCCTCGACAAGGCCTCCTCCAGCCCCTGCTCGCGCTCACTTCACTCCAGAAATAATGCGAAAGAAAGGAATTTTTTTCCTTCACGTTTTTGTTCTCCCCTGATCTCTCCCCCCTCTGCCATCCAACCCCCAGCCACTGTACAAGCCAAGGCTCCATGACAAAAAGCCAATAGAGTTAGCTGCCAAGGCTTGGAGCTCTGAGAGGGATAACTGGCGCAGAAGGTTAAGGCAACAATGTGCTCAGCCCCATTGAGCTGTTCCTTCTGTGTTGCTGGTGAATGTCTGTGTGTGTGTGTGTGTGTGTGTGTGTGTGTGTGTGTGTGTGTGTGTATGTGTATCTCAAAATCAGTGTGAATATAAGGTGTCGTATATGCTCTGACATAGCTAAAAGAACACCTGTTCACTCGTGTATTCTGCAAATAATGAGGGCCTCGTTTGATTTCAATCAAACCCTAGTTATGAGTTTAAGAGTTTAGGTGAAACTCAATGTGTGTATTGTGTAGAATGAAAGACTGTGAAGGGTAAAGCACACACAGGCTTCGTAATTGCCTCAGTAGAAATGCTAATTATTTGCTTCTTTCATTTTGAAATGCAGGCCGAAATGCAGACTCTGAAGTGAAAAGCAACTGTCTGGATTTTCAGATTTACAAATGGCTCTCTCGCTCTCTCTTGCAGGTAACAATTTCAAGGCTACCGCTTTTCCACAGAAGGGACGCAGCCACAATGAAAGGTGTGATATCCTCCTCTCCGCGTACCATAATGGTGCCTTGTTTGAAAATGACAGGTGTACGAATGAGGCCCTCTCTTTTCCTAAGTACGGCAAACCGCGGCCATTCACTCTGCTTTGTTTTTAGCGTAATAGCCCCATTTACAAAATGTCGGCGGAATTAATGTGGGACAAACGCGGCGGTAACCGAGCCAACTAATTTTTGCTCATTCAACTTGAATTATTAATAGGCGAGAAATATACCATATGCTTTCCGAGGAACGGCATACATTCATTTTATACGGAATTGCCGCTGTTTTGTGAAAAGTATAAGTAGCTTAACTGCTCTTTTCAAAAGGGGGTGACTTATATGGAGGCCTTAATGATGTATAAATCAGCCCGTGTAATTACGCTTCCAGCTGCTGCCTTGGGCCGGGCTGAAACTATAGGCCCTCAGCACCGAGACCGGAGCCTTCATCACCTGAATCCCTTTTAATCAAGCGGCACTAGTTTTCTCTCCTCAGATCACATTATTATGAGTTATTGAGAGAGAGAGGGTGGGGGGGAGACAGAGAGTGTTCAGAGCTCTATGTACTTATATGTGTGAGTGCGTTAATAGCTATATAAAAGTGCGTATTAGTACGTTTACATGTGTTTAAGAGTGTGAATCTGTGCTCATACACTAGCACATAAACCAAATATTATTTTTCTTATTCTATACCTTAAGTAACCTTTGTACATATTTACTTTGTCCGAAAATATGGAAGAACAAATCAATTGACAAAACATCTATCAGTGTTGGTAACTTGATATGCTGTCACTCATGACTAAAGCTTCATCACTCTGCTGCTAACATGCACAGCTCACAGGTTTAGTGCTGGGTTTAGCAGCAAAGCACCACCATGTGGTTTTGTCTTGGTGAAGAGACGGGGCGCCACCTAGTGCACAGTCGCCGCCACCGCTTCCAGCCATCTTTTCCTTCTACTGAAACATTTTTTTTACACAAAATACATTCAACATACATGTAGATACCTGCAACAACGTCAGCTGTCACTTTTTACACCTGCAATAAAATTAACTTTTTGAAGCCCCTTGCATTTTTTGTGAGCTTTTGTCTCTGTGAGACTGTGCTATAGATGATAGAGTGGGTGTTATACATCTGCATTAAGCAGGAAACCCTCCAAACTGAGCCACTGCCCCACCTCCCCCCTCACATCCAAAAGTAATAATGATAAAGTTTAATTATATAGCACTTATCAAAATTCACCTTGCAAAGTGCTTTACAACAAACACATAAAACACAACAATAATCACAATCCATCAATGAAAAAGCGTATTGTAATTCAAGTGTTCTGAGAGAAAACTAGACTTCTGCTCCTCCTCATGGCTCTGTTTTCAGGCTTTAGAAAATCTAGCCCGTGACGGCAGACTTTGGTCAATCACAGGTCATTTCAGAGAGAGAGAGCGTTCCAGTTGGCTGTGCTCCGATCATGTGAGTGGTGCTTGGTATTTCCTCAACTGATCTCAACATGGCTGCCGGGTCACAAACTTTCTCATTTTACAGGTAAACATTACACTACAAGATGTTTCTGAAAACATTTGAGGAGAGAAATAGGCATTACAGTAACAGAATATTGATTCATAGTTTGACCGTTTGATCGGAGTTCGCAAGTGACTTTTTATTGTGGCTCCAGCTCGGCTCTGATTGGTTGTTTTCCTCCGGTCTGTGAAATCTTGCAGATGCCATTAGGAACACCAGAGGACACATAGGCACATGTTTGTTTGTTTTTTCAGATTAACTGTTTCATGTACTACTGTCAGGATATAGTGACCGTTTTATAAGAATAACTTTTTTTAATTCATATTTGCTCCAATCTCGCCTACTTCAGCTTTAAAACAACGGATGACTACACTGCTACCTATTCTTAACATCAAGAACAACGTACAGTGCAAACCAATAGTTAAGAAAATCTTTTAAATAATTATAGGAAAGCCTTTCGATATAGATTAGTCTTTAAGCGTGATTTAAAACAAGATGCTGATGTCGCAAACCGGAGTTCCTCAGGAAAGGGCAGCCAAGGAGCCCTAACAGCAAACACTTGGTCCCCTTTAGTTTTTAAGCGTGATGTGGGAACAGTCAGCAGGTTGGTTGGTAAGGGGGACAACAGCTCAGATATATATTCTGGGGCCATGCCATGAAGGGCTTTAAAAGCAATAAGTAAAATCTTAAAATCAATCCTAAAACCAATGTTTCGCCAAAAGTGGTGAAAAATGCTTTAATGATGTTCTTCTTGGCAAAAACACGTCAGGGATTTCTGACAAAACTCTGTTCAAGAATCAGATTAGAAAACACTAGGAGCATGTCTGATGTCTTTGTTTGTTTGTATGCAAGTATGGGCTTTGAAAAGTCATACGCTTTGCATATACTGTAAAAGCTCCATTTGTTTGGCAGAGCTGTGAAAGATGCAAAGCGCTGCGGTCACACTGGCATGGAATAAAAGGGCCAACCAATGACTTACTGTAAATGTAAAACAATGTACAACAACGTTTTTTTGGATTTATTCCCTTCCTGAGAAAAGGTTAGGTAAATGGTATTGAAATTTAAATGCCGAGACTTTCAGTATGCTTTTGTTGTGCCACGCGCTGCATCAGTTATCATTTACATGTGGTCCTCATTCTGAGGTCACAAAAGGACTTTTTCATGCAAATGAGTTCCATATAACCCTGACACATACAGTATCAAGCATTGTTCCAGTAATTGAAAACAATGTTTACGAGTCTGCGAGTAAATATAAAGAAACTTATTGCCACCCTGAGTTTGAATCATCATTTGTGACTGACAAGTGTCCATCTAAACAAAGCCAACAGGTCTATGTACATATTTGTGCAGGGCTCATATTCAATAAAATGACTTATTTTGAGGAAGTAAACAATTCCAAACATAGATGGAAATTGTTTATTTGTCTCTTCCCTTAAACATACTAGATGTTCGTAACAAAAAGGTGGACATGGTAATAGTGAGCAGAGTGAAACCATATTGGGATTAATGACCAAGCGCCTCCTTGTTAATTGTCACATCAAACAAACATGTCCTAATTGGCAAAGGTTCCAGCTTGGTGCTAAGTGGACACAGAGTGGGCGCCGCCTCTAGATTGGCCCCTTTGTCTGCTTTCATTAGTTGGTCAAGCCCCTGCATTAAGAAGCTCACACTGGAGTTGTGTTTTCTTTTGGTGGGTAATGAAACACACACCTGCTACTCTCAGTCAATGAATAGAAACTTGAATCTAATACCACCGTCATGTGGCTTCTATTAGTGTTTACAATGCCTATGTTTTGTGTTGGTTTTTGCGTTCATCTGTGTCGCGGCGTGCAGGCTTGTTTCTCAATTTGTGCAGCAGTTTTAAGATAAAAAAAGAGAGGTATATAGTGAAAGAGAGGAATAAAAGAACAAAAAGGAACGGAGAAAGATGAAGGGAGGAAGCTTACTTTGAAGCAGGGAGGTCAGTCCTGAGTTCAACTTCTCTCGCAGTCTGCTGTGCATCCTCTCTGGCCTGCAGCTGCCTAGGGGACGAAAAAAACATTGAAACAAACTATATGAGTTTAATTTAAGATATCATACCAGAGACATTCTTACATTTTATGATCTAAAGACTTTAGTGTAGGGCTGTCAAAGTTAGCGTGATAATAACGCGTTTACGCAAATTAATTTTAACGTTCATTTTTCATTTTAATTTCTTTAACATATTTACACAACTTGCAATTTTTAGGTTGTAGCAGGCTCACTTTTAAAGCTAGAGTGAAGATACTGATAACATATGAAAATAAAAAAACATAAAGAATCCATTGGTACCAAACTTGCGCTAAATTTTGGCGAGGAAAAACTGGCATGGCCATTTTCAAAAATGTCCCTTGACCTCTGACCTCAAGATATATGTGAATGAAAATGGGTTCTATGGGTACCCACGAGTCTCCCCTTTACAGACATGCCCACTTTATGATAATTACATGCAGTTTGGGGGCAAGTCATCACAGTGACAACTGTTGTTGCCTGTTGGGCTTGAGTTTGCAAAGTTATGATTTGAGCATATTTTTTTTGCTAAATGCAGTACTTGTGAGGGTTTCTGGACAATACTTGTCATTGTTTTGTGTTGTTAATTGATTTCCAATAATAAATATATACATACATTGGCATAAAGCAAGCATATTAGACCACTCCCATGTTGATAAGAGTATTAAATACTTGACAAATCTCCCTTTAAGGTACATTTTGAACAGATACAAATATATATATACTGTATATATAAATCAATTGGCAGCCCTAATTTTCTGATCTAAAGACTTCAGTGATAACATTTGCTCAACAAAATATTTGGATCGATTGTGGTATAACTGCAGGAACGTGGCACAATCAGAAAAAAAAAATTAAGAAAAAAGGCTAATCTGAATATTTCTCTTTTGATACTCTGAAATTGAGCGAACTGGTGATGAAAATTAAAATTAGATTGCTTATATTTACTTTTATACATGCACACACAGACACACACACACACACACACACACACACACACACACACAAACATGCCGCTCCATCTTGAAATGCTAATTTATGATTAGCATCATTATGCAGTAGTGTAATTTCACAAAAGCCTTCCCACAGTGGCGCACAAAAGACTCATTCACCGCCAGAGCCGTGCTCCGCGCGGGGAAGAATTATGGCACGCAGATGAATTCATTCATGTGGGAAAGGATTTATTCGATAATTATAGACCTTCACAGTTTTAATGCCACTTAATGAGGAGCTTGCATAGTGCGATTCCTACTTGGGCTGACAAATGGGTGTTGGTTTTTATTCTGGTGTTTTTTGTTTGGCTACGCGCAACATCTGTTAGCCTTTCTATGCTGAGAGCTAGCCAGGGCGGTACTTGTGGGCCCGCCGGATTTTTCTCTCTGTGTATTCCACAATAAGTCACATTAAGTAGGCAATTAATTAATAGGCTGGTGGTCAGGTATAATAAATATTGTAATAACAGTGCTACTACAAATAAAAATACCACTACTCCCATTCTACTTCTTCCACTACTGTAAAATAAAAAATAAAAAATAATAAAAAATAAAATAATATAACTACTATTATAAATGTAATAATAATATTTTCTGATTTTTTTTTACCTAATTAAATTAATAATTTTACAAAAAAAAACATGACATCGTTACTTTTCACCTGGCATCATATGCTTTTGTTTACCTCTGCTAGCAGCTGGCGATAAACACAGACTCATGCATCACCCAGTTCAAGGCCGTCGCTCTCTGACAACAATGTTTACCATAATGTCAGTCTTAATGCCTCATAGCCACGTTGTTGCGGAGAGGTAATTAAGTTGCCAAAGTTTAATTGCTCAATCACCAGCAGTTAACAAAGAGGCGTCAGCGCCCCCCCCTATACTTTCAACATACTATATTTATAATGGTTCACAATTACAGCAAGGGCCCTTTAGCTGGGGTAGCACTAGTAAAAAGCTGCTGGCACTAATGAAAAGCTATAATCACTCCGCCCACAACAGTTATTAGTAGCAAATTATGGGTCAGTTGAAGGGCTATGCATTAAGATAAATAACGCTACTGCTTGTGGCAAGCGAATGAGTAGCATATGTACCTCTACTTCTAGCCTTAATGCGTACAATGACTTTTATTCTTGGGTGTCACTTTTTACTGATATTACTTTTTAATGATCTGATATATGTCAATTAGGGCTGTCATTCGATTCAAATATTTTATCGCGATTAATCGCATGATTGTCCATAGTTAATCGGGATTAATCGTACATTTTTCATCTATGTACTTTCAAAGGGAGACTTTTCAAGTATTTAATACTCTTAACAACATGGGAGTGGGCAAATAGGCTTGCTTTATGCAAATTTATGTATATATTTTTTATTAGAAATCGATTAACAACACAAAACAGAAACCCTCACAGGTACTGCATTTAGCATAAAAAAATATGCTCAAATCATAACATGGCAAACTCAACAGGCAACAACAGCTGTCAGTGTGTCAGTGTGCTGACTTGACTATGACTTGCCCCAAACTGCATATGATTGTCATAAAGTGGGCACGTCTATAAAGGGGAGTCTCGTGGGTACCCATAGAACCCATTTTCATTCACATATCTTGAGGTCAGAGGTC
Organism: Hozukius guyotensis; assembly: GCA_916700995.1. Classification (NCBI taxonomy): domain Eukaryota; kingdom Metazoa; phylum Chordata; class Actinopteri; order Perciformes; family Sebastidae; genus Hozukius; species Hozukius guyotensis. Next base: position 56,432 of record CAKALU010002376.1, on the reverse strand, counting down.
AAGGGACCCCTTTGAAAATGGCTATGCCAGTTTTTCCTGTCCAAAATTTAGGATGAGTTTGGAGAGTTATTTAGCCTCCTTCCCGACAAGCTAGTATGACATACTGTAGTTGGTACAACCTAACAATGATTCACTCTAGCTTTAAAACTGAGACCGCTACAACCTAAAAATTGAAAATTGCGTTAAAGAAATTAGTGGCGTTAAAACCATTTTGCGTTAATGCGTTATTATCGCGTTAACTTTGACAGCCCTAATGTAAATTAAGGAGTTTTTTGCACAAACAAAAATGTGTTTACAGGTTGCATTTAGTTGAAAACCTAAAGACATACTCACTGCAGCTTTTGACTGATGCAAAGAGGAAGGATAATACATTCTGTATTCACCCTTGCACAGTTTGTAACCATTAAAACCAATTTATTGACCATCATACATCAACCCATTTTGTTGAGCGCTTTCTACATCTCGATGGTGAGACTTCCAGATCAATGCATTTCCTCTTGCCAGCGGAAGTATGCTTTGCAAACTCTCTAATTGCAGCATTACTATGCAGAGTGGACTATAACCCCTTCCTCCCCTTCTCTCTTTCTATTCCTTTCTCTCCTCGTCTTCCTTTCACTCCTTCTCTCTGCCCAGCTCCCTCACCCCGTCCGGTTGCTCGGCCCGGCCCGGTGGAATGCTACATCTCTTTGATCAAGTCTTCATTATCGGTGACTCCGTGATGTTCGGCTGTCTGAGGGCTACGGGGGGGGGGCTAGCTGAGGGAGAAGCGTGGCCTCCATGCGTGAGAGGCCTCTCCACACAAGACTGAACAATCGCCAGGCATCCCCCGCCTCCATTAATGAGAAGCATCCCACATCCGCCGCGGTCCCCGGGCAGCCTCCGCCAGGTGGAATGCTCGGCCACTGTCACTCACAGCATTGCTGAGGGCTATTAGCAATTCATTAAGTGGCTGACTGACCGCCTAGCTGTGTCAATTAGGAGATAGTTGATATGTCTGTTATTGTCAGAGTCGTGCTTGAGATTGCACTGCTTTTCATTCGATGTCTGCTTTTGGTTTTGTGCTGAGGCGGAGCTGTATTTGTAGTTTTTCTTTGTGTGTGGTCTTGGCATGGCAATGGTGGGCAATAACCCCAAGATGATAAAGACTAGTCCAATGAAAGGATGAATATTGATTAACAGATTAGAACAAATTAAGCTCTTTGCAGCATAGATAAAAAATATAAAAACAATGTGTTTATCCTATTTGTTTTGGTCTCTGAAATCTTCCTCTCAAAAACAGAAAAAGGAAAATTGTTGCCATCTGGAGGTGAAATGAAGTAATGTCAGAATCTTTGGCATCATGGGAAACCTGAGCCTCTGTTGATGCTGATAAGCTACGGTTGCAGATGTTTTAAACTCAAACTGCCTTTGTCTTATTAAAATGCAACCCTCTCCCTGTAACAGACCAGTTCAACTGTCATTTGAGGTGAACAGGTAAATTGGGCTTTCCGTGGTACCAACTGACGCCCTTCTGCCAGTAAATCGGTTATATCACGTATTCATTAATGAATAGGAACCAGAAATAAACAGCAAGTACGCCAGCATCTAAAGCAATTGCTGTTAATATTTTAACAAGGTGTAATACAGTATATTATAAAATTTGTTTAACAGCTAACATCCTTGTGGCCTCGCATGGCTAATATATAAAATGTCCCCAAAGAGTCGACCGTTGTTTAGCGCCAGGTAGGCAAATCTCAGGCAAATTCCCCTTGTTGTTCACAAATACGAATTCCTCATTTCGCTCTACTGTATGTATTTAGATAAGAGCATCCTCCTTTGCATGCATATCTGATCATTCCGCATGTAGATTCAAACTGCGATGACCACCCATGACGGTTGGCACACAAGTACAGAGGCACTCGATGAAAAAATAATATAAAAGCGTTGTGTGAAAGTAGCTGCGCATGTGTCTATTATTTACTCACCGAGGCCTTATTTGCATTAAAAGCTGCAGAGAGGTTCAGAGTCTCAGTTATGCTGGGTGGCCTGAGTTGACATCCCATCGCTTTCATTCTCCTTTATGTCACCATCAGCTCTGGCTGCTGCTTTCAGTGCCACACCCAACCTGACTATATGAGTTTTGAACTCAGGCAATGACACTGTGTGTAACATTTGCTAAATGACTAAAATGCATGTGAAAGTGCACCAAATAATACTGTAGTTTATGTGCTGTGTGTAGTAAAAAGTAAATTATTTGTTATGTATATTCTGTATCAAGTGTTTTTTTCTGGATTGTGGCTAATTTTTGAAAGTTGTTCCTCATGTTATGATGATGATGCTACTGTATAAATCTAGGGCTGTGGATCGAAATATATCAAAATATTTAATCGCGATTAATTGCATGATTGTCCATAGTTAATCGCGATTAATAGCAAATTAATTGCACATTTTATCTGTTCAAAATGTACCTTAAAGAGAGATTTGCCAAGTATTTAATACTCTTATCAACATGGGAGTGGGCAAATATGCTTGCTTTATGCAAATGTATGTATATATTTATTATTGGAAATCAGTCAACAACACAAAACAATGAAAAATATTGTCCAGAAACCCTCACAGGTAATGCATTTAGCATAAAAAATATGCTCAAATCATAACATGGCAAACTCGAGCCCAACAGGCAACAGCAGCTGTCAGTGTGTCAGTGTGCTGACTTGACTATGACTTGACCCAAACTGCATGTGATTATCATAAAGTGGGCATGTCTGTAAAGGGGAGACTTGTGGGTACCCATAAAACCCATTTTCATTCACATATCTTGAAAATGGCCTCGACAGTTTTCCTCGACAAAATTTAGCGCAAGTTTGGAGTGTTATTTAGCCTCCTTCTCGACAAGCTAGTATGGCATGGTTGGTACCAATGGTTTCCTTAGGTTTTTCTAGTTTCTATATGATACCAGCATCTTCACTCTGGCATTCAAACTGAGCCCGCTACTACCTACAAATTGTGAGCTGCATTAAAGGGTTAACTTTGACAGTCCAAGTATATACATTACCAATTCAGATTATAAGTGTGTAACACACACCTGATACTGTAAAAGTGACATTTAATTTGCAGTAATTTGCTGTGTTCATGTGAGGTAAAATTAACTTCCATCACTTTGTTTGTTTTTTATTGCATGCAAGGCAGTCCATGTCAGTCTGCTGGTAAAAGATGATTGCAAGTCTTGTGAGCATACATTGAAATAACTAAAACAGATGTTTGGGGATTATAGATAGTTGTGCGGTCCTTTGCATACTGACAAAGTATGCAGACAAAGCATCTCGTCATACTCATTTGGGCTCAGTCTACAGGGTAAAAAAACAGCAACACTTAGGTTGGTGACAGCAAAACACAATCAAAAACCGCATTCTGACCAGAACGATACACAAAAAAAAGCAACAAAAGACGTGCTGATGGTAATAATGCCAATTATCACATTTTGGTCAGGGGTCAGAGGCAACAGCATTAAACCAAGTCACCATTACATGATGAACGGCTGAACAAAACTCTTTTCTCTCCTGTGAAATTGTTTGGCAGCCATTAGCAATGCGGTGTAACGCCAATGATTGACGTCGCTGTCTACTTAGCATTGACAAGGGATGTGTGTGTGTGTGGGGAGGGGTCAGTGGGGGGCAGTGCAGGGGATTGATCGGGGTCTGCGTTGTTGCCAAACGGGGGGTGAGGGTGTATTGGCGCGTAGACAATGAGCCCCGGCCAGCGCTGAAAGGCCCATTCTGCGGATCCCTGTTAGCTGTCTATTATCCGCGGTCTCCAGGGGGCTGCTAAATAGAGGGCATGTGTTAGGCAGACATTTATCATGTAATTACAGCACTAGGATCCGTTTCTGATGGTGTGTGATGATTACTAATAATTACTGTGCATTTCACGCCTCCAAAGGGCCCAGATGGGGTCCCAGGGCGTCAATACAAAGGAAGGGAGGGGGGGGGGGGGGCTCGAAAAAAAAAAGGAAGAGGGATGAGGGAGGAAAATGTGAAGAAATGGAAAGATAGATGAAGAGAAAGTGAGGAGGGATAGTGTCTCGCCTTAACCATTTAGATGTGCTCATTAGCTAAATGAATTGAACCATATGTGTCCACTTCCTAATTAACTGGATGGGAGGAAAGGAGGAAAGGAAAGGAAAATAAAGGAAAGGAAACAGGAAAAAAACAAAACAAACCGAACACACTTTATATAGTTCTATGAGTGTTTTACATGGCAATCTCAATAAGATAAAACCGTTAACCACAATTCTTAGTGATTTTGATCTCTTTGAGAGCACTATTTATTATTTAGCTGTCCAAGTTAATGCAAATTAATTTTAATGGCACTAATTTCTTTAATGCAGTGGGCTCTGTTTTAAAGCTAGAGTGAAGATACTGGCATCATATGAAACTAGAAAAACCTAAGTAATCCATCGGTACCAAGCATGTCATACTAGCTTGTCATGAAGGAGGCTAAATAACGCTCCAAACCTACGCTGAATTTTGGCAAAGAAAAACTGGCATGAACATTTTCAAAGGGGTCCCTTGACCTCTGACCTCAAGATATGTGAATGAAAATGGGTTCTATGGGTACCCACGAGTCTCCCCTGTAATGACTTGCCCCAAACTGCATGTGATTATCATAAAGTGGGCATGTCATTAAAGCATATTTGCTCACTGCCCTGTTGATAAGAGTATTAAATACTTGACAAATCTCCCTTTAAGGTACATTTTGAACATATAAAAATTAATTAATCATGATTATATGGAAAATCATGTGATTAATCACGATAAATATTTGAATCGATTGACAGCCCTAATAGTAATGGTTGTGCCAACTATACAAATATACAAGAAATCCAACAAACACTCAACACTGTTTGATATGTGATTTCCAGTAGGCGTCCACCTATAACCGTGTCGCTTTGTTTCATAAGCAGTATACACATTTACACAGCACAAAAACAATACCAAGGTTTCCTGTTGCTTGATTTGTGGTATCATGACTGATATACAATCATACTCAAAATGTTTCATATCCGTAGCAGGGACTAAAACGAATGGGCTGGGACTGGGGTTTAAATAAAAAAGAGAAACACCCTCTTATGAAAGCAGCCGTCTTGCCTCTGTCAAAGTGGGGAATGGGTCTGTGTGGTGTTGGAGCCGATGCAGGTGAAATACAGCGGCTCGCTGTTGTATTTCTGCCCTCTACAGGAATCCGGATAAATCAAAGAGGTCAAGCTGCCACTGGTGTGATGTAGTAAGGATGCACAGGGATGGGTTATGCTGTGGAGTGTGTGTGTGCACGAGGGTTGAGTAGCCATGCGTCACTGAGACCTGGAAAGGACGGATCAACAACACATTTCCCTGAACGCTGCAGTCAAGTTTCCGTTCTCCGACAACCTTTAGCATTCGTTTTACCTGAAGCAGCATGTGCCCCCCATAAATACTCACATTAAACCTGCAGTAGGAAGAATGTTTTTGGCATCATTGGGCAAAAATTCCACAACAACCTTTCAGCATATTGTAATTCAAGTGTTCTGAGAGAAAACTAGACTTCTGCACCTCCTCATGGCTCTGTTTTCAGGCTTTAGAAAAATAGAGTCTGTGACAGGAGACTTTGGCCAATCACAGGTCATTTCAGAGAGAGAGCGTTCCTATTGGCTGTTCATTCAACAGAGGCAGCTGTCAATCACTCGCGAACTACGATCAAACGATCAAACTAGGCAGCGCTGATCAAATATTAATCAATATTCTGTTACTGTAAAGTCTATTTCTTGCCTCAAATGTTTTAAGAAACATCTTGCAGTGTACTGTAGTTTGTGACCCGGCAGCCATGTTGAAATCAGTGGAGGAAATACCAAGCACCGCCCACCAGCCGGATCAAACTTTCTCATTTCACAGCTAAACGGTACACTACAAGATGTTTCCGAAAACATTCTACGCGAGAAATAGGCATTACAGTAACAGAATATTGATTCATATTTGATCAGCGCTGCCTAGTTTGACCGTTTGATCGGAGTTCGCGAGTGATTGACAGCTGCTCAGAGACGGCAAGGCTCCAGCTTGGCTCTGATTGGTTGTTTTCCTCCGGCCTGTGAAATCTTGCAGATGCCATTAGGAGCACCGGAGGACACAGAAACACATGATTTATTCAGATTACCTGTCTCATGCACTACTGTCAGGATATAGTGTCTGTTTTATAAAAATAATTAAATAAATATTTGCTCCAATTCTACCCACTGCAGCTTTAACCTGAACAACAAAATGAGGGGGGAATGAGGGGGTCCTCTTCTGCTCTTTCAGGGGGGCCCTAGTAAAGACTTCAAGGTCCCCACCTGGTCAAGGTGAGCTCAAATGAAACCCACTGACAGGCAGGGTTTTACCTGCAGCACAAAAGCCACCCGAATCAATATGGGAGGGGAGGGAGAGGTGGGTGGGGGGGGGGTCGATTGGGGAAGATGAGGACCGTCCTGTTTAATAGAAACAAATTGCTCTCCACTTCCCGGTGACACAGATAGCAGACCATTTGTGCCTGCTGGCCTTTGTTGGGAACAACAGAAAGGAAATGTACTCATCCTGGCCGGGGATAAAGTTCGGGGCTTTTTGTTACACGCCAGTTACCTTAGCCTCCGTGCCCACCCCCTTGAACAAGCACAGCGGTTAAGTAGTTCAGGTGCCTGCTACATTCTGTTAGATTAAAGGTCCCTGCTTCTGGCCCGAGTTGAATTGCCTCAGCTGGAGTTGAAGAGAGAGAGGAGGGGGGGGGAGCGGCGCAGTTGTAGGACCATGGGGCATGAATGGACATCTTGTGCGTGCTCACAGAGGCGAAACGCTTTGGGACAGCCGGCCGGCCTTTCTCTACACCGAGAACCTGAAAGAAAGTCTGTAGGGTGGGTTGGTGAGTAGGGGTGTGTGTGTGGTGTGGGGGGGGTGGGGGGGGGGCAACCCCTACTCACCCTCACTCCTTTGCTCACTCTATATCTTCATCCACATTTGGAAAGCTGTACATTTGTCTGCAACAAGAGGTAGCACAGGTGGGTAGTGGGTAGGATCTCAAAGGCCTTTTTTTGAAAGCTGAAAACACACATACTGTTGCCCCTATGGAACATGGACCTAAAGAAAATGGACACAATGCACACAGGACACGAGGGAGGGGTCTATGCAACTGTGCGCCAATGTGCACCTGGGCTACCCATTCACGTATACAGAGCGGCAGTGGACTCAGGGTCCGGAGGAGAGTGGGTTGAACCCCCAAAGGACGTAGAACAAAAGGTGATTGACATCTGACACATAGCAGGTTTAACTTACACGCCAGTTATTGATTGGCAGTTTGATTCCTTTCCATTCCACAGCTGTGTTTAGACAGAGCCCGTTGGAGACTATTGTTTGACGTTTGGGTGTATCAAATCCTGTGTACTGTAAGGGTGTGTCACCAGTCGGTTATTAAAATCTCTGTCTCTCCGACGTCACACACACACACTTCTGTTTCTCTCACTAGCCGAGGTCTCCCAGGTCAACCAGAGATTGGTCAAGCAGAGATGCAAAACAGTGTCTGAGCATGTCTGACTTCCACAAACTCATTCCAAAGGTACGGGGTCAAGTACAAGAGTCAAAGGTCAAGTCTGCCCCACGGGTTTAGATTCCAGTCTGTGGGGAAATACTGAAAAAATAGCTATTGAACTAAATGTTTTAATGCAGTAAGTCATATATACACACATTCATGGTTAAATATATTTGGTATTGATCCGTTTAGTCAGTCATAGAGAAGCTGCACCATCCGAACTGCATCTACTAACAATATCCAAACCCAGTAGCGATCAAATGCACAGAAATTACGAGCACATCCCTTTTGGATAATTATATCACGTGACAGGATTGCAAGAAGGTTAGGGTGCCGTATCACTTTATAGAACAAACCGCATGCCTCTGTCTGTGTGACATGAAGTAAATGTTCAGTAATCCACATCTTAATCTTGTGCCGCGCTCGGCGCAGCTTAAAGAAACTGATACTCCTGTGACTACTTTAGCGGCTGATTGTGTTACCTTTACAATTCGGCTTCCCCTCCTTCCTGTTTTGTACCCTTGGAATGCCCGATAAAAGTATCCCCACTGTGGCTTTCCACCTGCACAGGAGAGGATATGGCCGTGGTCTGGGGTCAGAATTAATATGCAGCCCCATGGGGAATCGACACAATATTAGCCTCTAACGCAGGTTAGGAGGTGATATGAATGAAATTAAAAGATTATTTTAGAAAGTACCAACACAACTTAAGGCGAGACACCCCAGGCAAAAACATCGCCATGCACTGGTCAATTTTGAGATTTTGGGTTATTTTGCATCCATAACATGTCTTTTTTCAGACTAGTGGAAAGAAAACATCCAAAATACACATTTAGGTGTTTATTTTACTACTTTGGTTATTTCTGTTTGTAGATTTCTCCTAAATTCAACAAAAGTTGGCATTAGATAATGCCTCATTTGCATATTTAGACATATAATTTCAGAAAACTTGTAATGCAATAATAATTGTCTTAATGTAAGTAATCAACTGGGGAAGTTTCATGGTGATATCTATTAGTTTATTTGTTTTACCCTATTCACCTGTAGTGTGTTGCAAAATGTATGGAATTTTATAATACATGTCTTTAAAGGCCATTTTCTCAAAATGAGGTTTTTCTCACTCTCTTTTACAGATGGATAATAATATAAATATCCAAAATTCACTGGGTAAAAACCATTGATTCTAATATGTCAACAAAATGAAACAAGAATTTTGAACCTGGCTTTATCCTATGTTCAGATTTCTGTTCTGGAAATGTATGCAAATTTGTGCATATTTAATCAGATAGTGCATCTTTGCACAATTAAACATCAAAGTTTCACAGTGGTATCTATTAGTTAAAACTTATCATGTAGTTTATTTGGTGAACAGAGTGGAGCATTTAGCAGCTAAAGAGCCAGATATCTCCATCAGGAGTTGGTGGTGACCAAAAACAGAGCTAAAGGTGGAGTGAATATTGAACGTATGTACACCAGCTGGCAGAAACACAGCTCCAAGTGGATGCTAATGTTGCGCAATATCAGCTAGATTTGTAACTGGGCATCTGCTTGGTAACAAGCTCACCAGATCAACCTAATAATGATAATATGTCAATGTTGTGTTCACAGATTGTTTCGATTTCTGGGACTATTTCTTCAGTCATAAGGGGGTAAAAAGAGGAAAACTTTCTGGGGCATAGAGGCCAGCAATAATCATGCTCATCCTAAATACAAGCAATGAAACCAAATTTTATTTTGTACCAAAATATTGTAGCCTGTTTATTGTTGCTTTAGTAAAATGTAGCCTGTTTCATAATGAAACCCCCCTCTCCTGAAAATGGTACAAGTTTTGTACACAAACGCTTCGAAAAAAAGAAGAGAAAAAAAAAAAACACGGGCAACCGGCTGGCCACATGACCTGAGAAATCTACTTATCTAAACTATTAGTTAATTTGTAAAGCAGATTTGGGGACCTTTTCAGCTGGCCCAGCCATTTCTGTGCACGGGTCTGCTTCAGTAGAAAACAGTCCCAATGAAAATAATTCACATAGTAGTTTTGATAATGTTTCGACATGATGCTATCAAATATAACTATAGGCTGTTTGTACCTGGATGTAAATATGTAAATACAGACCCAGACTGGCTATCAGGAGTATCGGGAGAATCCATGGTGGCCCGGCCAGCTGATTAAATTAAATTAAAAAAAGAAATCTGCTCTAATATATGCTAATGCCAATGAACTAAGAGAGTATACTTTCAAATTAAATCATACATAATTT
>CAKALU010002376.1:0-46081 GCA_916700995.1 Hozukius guyotensis | reverse complement strand
AAAAAAAAAACACGGGCAACCGGCTGGCCACATGACCTGAGAAATCTACTTATCTAAACTATTAGTTAATTTGTAAAGCAGATTTGGGGACCTTTTCAGCTGGCCCAGCCATTTCTGTGCACGGGTCTGCTTCAGTAGAAAACAGTCCCAATGAAAATAATTCACATAGTAGTTTTGATAATGTTTCGACATGATGCTATCAAATATAACTATAGGCTGTTTGTACCTGGATGTAAATATGTAAATACAGACCCAGACTGGCTATCAGGAGTATCGGGAGAATCCATGGTGGCCCGGCCAGCTGATTAAATTAAATTAAAAAAAGAAATCTGCTCTAATATATGCTAATGCCAATGAACTAAGAGAGTATACTTTCAAATTAAATCATACATAATTTGGAAAAGAATAAAACACACGTGCTTTTACATATGTTAACAGTTTTCTACGCAAAGCTAGAAACATAAAAAACGAATCACTTGGTTTGTTGTGATGTCTAGTACATGCTTTGCGCTACTTTCTATACAATAAGAAGTATTCATATGCAAAGACTGTGGTTGTGGTTGTCAGCAGACGGTAACATATTTCTTTTCTCCCCCTAAATTCTGTTTCATTCTGTGCAGGGGGGGAGGCAATTTATCTGTCATGGCTTCTAAAAGAGGCAGCTCACTTTGCCCCCCTCCGCCCCCATTATACTGACAGCAGCCTTATTAGCCACAAGGGAAACCGGCCGCCACATGAATTTGGCCACTGTTCACCTCTGGGGCCAGGGCAAGCCTCTTTTTACAATAGCGCCAATGACGCTGAGATTTTCCTTTCAGTTATTAATTTGATAAATATATTAATTATGACCTGGGGATGACAGTCCAATCAGATTGTCAGGCGCCCAGTCGTGGGCCCCCACCTTCCACTTTGGTGATAAGTTCTCTCAGGTTTCTAGAGCTGTCATCCAGTGGGCTTGGACCTCTTATCAGCACTGGGCCCATTCTAGGGATAATTTCCTGTGTGTCGTAATTAAATGGTGGCTCTCTGATGGCGAGCGACTCCCATTTTTTAAAGCAGGAACCTCTTAACGTTTGTTTCTGTGGGGATGAGTTAAGGTGGGGCAAACCCTTAATGGGGTCAACATGATAAAAGTTTAATACGTGTGACCAATCTCCTAAAAAACGCTTGAGAAAGAGTCTTTGGTAATTTCTGTGCCATTGGGATTGGTTTAGATAAGTTAGTGTCAGAATAATATTAACACTGTTCTAGTACTGTTGGCGTATTTTATTTCACCAAATCCGTCTCATTTCTGGAAGTTCTCTTAAGAATAAGATATTTAGCACTTTCTATGATGCCCATATCTATAATGCCTTTTAATCAGCTCATAGCACTGTATAATTATAGTTATAAGCACCCATAAATATTCATAGTGCTTTATAGCAATAAGGATAATGCATTATAAAGCATTTTATAATGACTTATAAGGTCAAGTATCATCATACTATACTTTATATTTACTATACTATTATGATTTTATATGATATGAATACTGTTGCTGGTCCCTCACTGACATATTTGTGTTTGTTTTCTTGGCAAGGATCATAGTGTATTAGAATTCCCCATTGTTTTAATACATTATAGTCTCTTTATAATGCATTATAATGTGATTATAAAGTAACTCTAAGTGGACATTGGGTGCTTTAATAAAGTGCATATCATTAAATCTATACAAGAACACATGAAATGTTGTAAAATTAATTTTGACTTTATCTAAAGCAAACAATGACCACTTAGAGTGACTTATAATCACATTATAATGCATCATAATCACTGTTATAATGCAAAAGATTATAATGTATCACAACTATGGGAATTATATTAAAATACATATGATCCTTGCAAAGTAAAAATGAGTGAGTGAGCAGCAATTATGAAGTATTATGATGATTGACCTAAGTTAGGGGTGTAAGAAAATATTGATAAACATGAGTATCTCAATATTATGTTTTGTGATACTGTATCGATTCTCCAAAACGCTGTATCGATTTTTAATTAACCTCTTAAAAATCTGACGGACGCTATTCTGTCTTCCGGGGGTTGGAGCGGGCAGCATATGAAACTATAAAACCTAATGAATCCATTGGTACCGACCATGTCATACTGTACTACCATGTCGCAAAGGAGGGTAAATAACGCTCCAAAGTTACGCTAAATTTTGGCGAGGAAAAACTGACATGGCCATTTTCAAAGGGATCCCTTGACCTCTGACCTCGATATATGTGAATGAAAATGGGTTCTATGGGTACCCACGAGTTTCCCCTTTACAGACATGCCCACTTTATGCTAATTCTATACAATTTTGGGCAAAAACCATGCAGATTTTTGCAAGCATTACAAATGTGTTATTTCCCCCTATTCTAAAATGGTGTATTTGAATATTTCTGCATCCTGGGGTCTTAGAATTGCATAAATTGGGTATGACTGTAAAGCTGAGACTCTTGTGGATCCAATGAGTCCAATTGTATTCATGTGTTATGATGTTAGTCCCCATAGTAGCCATTTCACATACAGTAGTGTATGTAGTGACTTTTTTCACATTTGGTGTATCTTAATACTATGTCAGTTTTCCTAAAATTAGATTTGAAAAAAAATATATTGCCTTGCTTACAGTATCGCAATATATTAAATCTTTACCCCTGTATCATGATACATATTGTATCGCCAGATTCTTGCCAATACACAGCCCTATTAAAAGTCATTATAAAATGCTTTATGACGTGTTATGATTATTGTTATAAAGCATTATGAATATTTATGAGTGCTTATAACTATAATTACACAGTGTTATAAGCTGATTATAAAGCATTATAATTATGTTTATAATGCATTATAGACATGGGCGTCATCGAAAGTGTTACTGATATTTCTTGCCAGTTTGGACATAACTGGGCATTAATCCAATCGTAACATTTTCTCATATTCAGTGAAAGTTTCACAATACACCCTCACCAGGAACGCCACACACACACACAAAACAGTATTAAAGCAATAGAGAGTTCTGACACCAACAGGATATTGCGTGAGCAGCTGTGTGAAACTCAAAGAGAATACTTAGGGGGTAGCTATCTGCCTATTGCACCAATTTACCATCTTTAATTTAATTTGAGTGTTTTGAGAAAGGCACGGCAATCATGGTCATGATGTAGTTTACTGGCTACAGTAGCTACATTTATATGCTTCTATATCCTCATGAACCTTCTCATGAGGTATATAGGAATATGTATTTGGGTTGTGTTCACTCCTGTAATATTATTTTCAACTTGCCAGCATATTTTTCTAAATGGAAATATACAGGGAGCGACACATCAAAAGGTGGCTACTTTTGAAAAAGCACTCTGCCTTGCATCTTTGTCGGCAGAGTGCAGCCCTTTCAAAAATTGAAAGTTGGTGAGTTTTGAGTAATCAAACTACTTTTTAACAGGAACCACAGGGTAGAAACCCCGTGGAAATCCAGTATCTGCTGGGTCAGACCAGTATGCCTGGACAAACACAGGTGCACAGCAGTTGGGTTGCTGGTATTAGCAATGATGTGCCAGTCTGTGTGACTGAACCTGAAGAAGCCAACTGATGGTACAACCAAACCCATTGCCCAAGGGGGTAAGGTGAGGCAGGGATGCGGTGAATGTCCTACACACTGAAAAAGCAGGATGAACTGCTTCAGGGGCCTGTCAAGGGACTGGAGGACCAGGGGGGAACCACTTAAGAATGAGACAAGGAGGCGAGGCAGAGTGGAACAAGAGGTCAGAAGAGCGGCTCAGGTGCTGGAGACAGCTAGGAGGTGAACCCCTCAGCTGCTCCAGGAGACTGTTAGGACGCTTTAGTAGGAACATGGCAGCAAGAAATAAAAGGGGTCAGAGGGTAGCAGTTACACGACCTGGAGTGAGGTTTGACAAGGCAACCTGGATACAACTCAGTCATCATCTAAATGCAAATTGCAGGCTCTGTTGGGTCTATTTTTGGACCGATTATACTGTAACCACAACAGTAACCAGTAGTGATGCACAGGTCAGGGTTTTTTTATAACCCGCACCCACGCAACCCATTATGAGAGCCAACCCGCACCGACCGACCCGTAAAAATATGCGTTAATCAACCACCCGAACCCAACCCGTCCCGCAAACTATCAACTTTATGCATTATACTAGCACAATAAATGTCAGAACTGAGGTCTGAGACAAGGTCAGAAAAGCAGACTCTAGAGCCTCGTGTGATGTGCCACCATCACAGCTGGTGTGTATGTGTGAGAGAGGAAAAGTAGGTTGACTATTGTACCAATGTTTCTGTAAGTTATTAATAACTTACTAGGAACGCAGCTTTCTCACCCTTTGACCCGCCCGCCCAAATATATTTTTAGATAAGCTCACCCGAACCCCCCGGCCCGCGGGTTGTGGGTCAACCCGCACATCACTAGTAACCAGCAACAAGAAGCAGGACTCAAATGCAGACACACAGGCTGGTGAGTAAATTATGTAATCACTAAAGGAGGAAAACGTATTGAGGACGACAGATGATGCAAAGGAGGATGTTGATGGCATCACCATGACAATAAACAGCAGTTACAAATATATGTTGTATGAAATTCATTAGAAAACAATACATAAAAGGTGGTCACATATACAGTATTACCAGCTGATGGTCGAAAAATTGAAACGCAAGCCCCACCGCCGGGTTTATTGAAAAAATCCGTCAACAATAAACCATTCCTGATACACTCATGTAGGAAGCAGGTATGAGAGGCAGTGCAGTACTAGTGGAAAAGAAGATGTGAGACTGAGCTTTCCATGTAAAGCAGCCCGCTGCTGGAACCATCAAATCTTCCCCCGTGCCACTGGGCCTTGTCTGACAGCCGTCTGGACTTTAAAAAGGGGTGATAACTTAATTTCTACTCATGTCAACACTGCTGAAGAGGCCAAGAGGAAACTGTGGGCCTATTGTGTGTCTGTCATATCATCCTGCATTTTGTGGCCCCAAGAATGAAAAATATTTAAGTGGCTTTGATGTCCTGGATCTTGTTGAACTGCTCTGATGGTCTGAAAGCATTTGAGTTTCCTTGATGCTCATCTCTCCTTGTGTCTTTATCCTTTTATCCTCTGCATGTAAATGATGAGAAGTTGTTTGTGTGTGTGCATGCGCCGCTTTGCTTATTGTGTGTGAAAGTTTTAGCAAGCGACTTGCACACAGCCAGCAGCAATAGTGCCACGTACGCTAGCTGAAGCAAACACAAGTGCGGGGCTTATACTGGAACAACCCTGAGCTTGAGGGCGTTGACAGCAGCTTCTATCTGCCAATCTCCCTGTGGATATTGTTGCAGTACTGGCAGACAGACAGCCAGGGCTTGTGGGCTGACAGATCCCCTCTGTCAGCAGGTTATCATTTCCAATTAAACCCTTTCATCTAAACGTACAGTCAACTCCTTGGCAAGCCAAAAAATGACCCGAATAAGACGTTATTAGTCTATTTCAACAGGTCCCCATTTTTTTCAACCTCCACCCTGTAACTGGAGGGGTTGGGCGATCTTTTAAAGCATTACGGTTCTAGATTCTTCTGCTATCTTGATCCAAATAGCTCAGAACTTCAGCCGTCTGCAGTGGTCACGTTCTGTTTAGAGATAAACTTTCAAAATTGCGCTGGATTGACACACCGGCATGTCCTCTCTAACATGTGTACCAGCACAAGGGCCTTTTTGTCTAGCTTTGTCCTGTCGGGACCCACTGTGGACAGCGCTGTTCCTATCCACTATGCAGGAGACATGAAGGAATGTACGCGGAGCTCAGTAACTGTCTGTTGAAAAAGGCCTCACAACGTCTCATTTCCTTTAATAAGATGGCCTCTAAGGCATCCGGATGGACCAACTAAATACAGATTAACCCTCGGCGTCATCAGCAGCCACTCAATCAACATGACTGACTCACTCATGCATGTGTGTGTGTAAGCGTACTTATACATACAACTTCATAAGACTATATAGTCTTCAGTAGTGATAAATACTGATATTTTAAAAGGGGGAGGGTTATATTTGGTTTAGTAAAAGAAATCATGTGCTCTTAATTTTTTCACGTAACCACACGACACCCTAGTTTAAGAACTAACTTAATCGCAGGTTGCAAACTCCGGCCTCCTGCTTTAAAGTCGGATGTGCTACACATACATCTCACCACCCCAACCTCCGCACCGTTACTTTCCACCTTGCTTTACAGAGGACACACTACTTCCCAAAGTAGTAATTGCTCTGCATGTCAAAGTAAGTCTCAAGTCTTTGCACTCAAGTCCCAAGTCAAGTCCCAAGTCCTACACTTTGAGTTTTGAGTCCTAAACAAGTCATAATGTGCTCTTAACGTAACGTTAGTTCTTCATGGTTTTCTCCTACAACTTCATTGGATGCTGTCGGATTGGTTCAAACAAAGTGGATCTGAAGTAGGGCTGCATAATTAATCAATTTTATCGAAATCGTAATATGGCCTACTGCAATTTTCAAATCGCCGTATTTGTTAAATTCACAACATTTGTTGAAGGCGAAATGTGTGTCAAAATACCATTTTAAACCAAATACTGTCATGCTGCAGAGATGTCTTGCCCTATACATCATATTCTACAGGCTTCAGAAAACATCTTTGTTCGGTACAGATCACCTTAAAAATCACACCATAATCATTTTAATATGTTTTCCAATGAAAATGAGAATAATGATGAAAAAAGTGATCGTTCCCTCTAATATGGCAAATCATATTGCAATTGCAATATCAGTCAAAATAATCACCATTAAATATTTTTTTCAAAATCGTGCAGCCCTAATTTAGGGAATTAAAGGTCTGATTGATAACATTTTTATGTAGATGAATATATATTTTTTTAAATAATACATCCACACTTTAGAAAGGTGCCGAATAAAAGTATAGCTTTTCCTCAAAAAAAATGATGATTGTGAATTAATCATTTCAAACATTTTGCGGGTCAAAAATGAATGTTTTGTTTATCTCTGTGGGAGATATCGGACATTCGATTCCAACTTCTAACAAGGCTTGTGAGCCAATGGTATAACAATGTTGGTATCATGTGGTGTCTCTGGGTCGTCAGTTAATGTGGAAAAAAAATGTATAAATGGCTGAGATTGAGGGTAAGTGCCTGGCAACGACTTAAATGCGATGGAACGGGGAAGGGAGAAAGCGTCATCTAGTGGCTGAGTGTTATCAATGTTATCAATAGCACCTTTAAGTGTAAGATAATCAAATGCTATCCCCAATAATATTCACCAAAAAAAAAGAGTCCAGATTTACAAAAAAAAAAAGAACACCGCTTTTCGGGGATTCATCAATAAACAACAAAAGATAGAAATTCAGTTTGTTCAGTCCAGTTCAGTTCCGCCCCCCAGACCACACCCACCCCCACCAACGAGAAAAATCCTCTTCCCAAACAAATCAATAAAGGATCTCTCAAAAAGTAAATAAACCCAACATCTCCGACACTGTCCGAGTTACCTCCGGTACCGAGCAGTTAATCGTCTTCGTGCACACACTTTTTAAATAACAAAGTTTTTAATCTTTGGGCTTGAGGGAAGGTATCAAGTATTTTCAAGTCAAAATGCTTCTGTCCAAGTGAAATCACGAGTCTCTGGTGTTTAAATCCAAGTCGAGTTGCAAGTCTTTTTAAAGTCATCAAATTTGTGACTCAAGCCTGACTCGAGTCCAAGTCATGTGACTCGAGTCCACACCTCTGCTATTTCCCGCATTGGCACTGAAGATTGGCATTTGATGTAATTCATAAGGTACAAATTTGTTCAATATAAACATAATTCCTAGGACAATAAAATGGCTGCATATTTACAAAGTCCCACACACAGTATGTTTTCTGTCGATATCTCATTTGTGCAAAAATCTAGATTTCCATACTTTTTCGATCGAATCTCATAAGCAGAATTTGCCGTTTAGACCTCAAAAGATCTGACCCCAGTTGGTCGTCTGCTGGTTGAAGCGAGTGAAAGCATGCTCCCACAGCTTCAGGGCAAAACAAGCCGCAGTGCAGCACGGCTATAACCTATACACCTACCTGTAGATCCTGGCCAACAGCTCTGGCATGCCAGTTTGCTTTGCGCTTCGTCTAGTTTTACAAAGAGGGGTTTTAAGTGCAATTCAATTCACAATTTCCTCTTTTAGCTCAACAGTGAGATACACTCTCCGAAATGTAGCCCCTCTAACCCACACCAACTTCCTGCTCAAAGACACAAAAGTGTACACTATGAAAGCAGTCAAGAATTCAGATAAGTGCAGAATTAAACCCAATTTCAGATTGACCCCCTTTCCTTCTGCTTAATCTGCTTTAATCGGACAATAATACTTTATTTATCCAGAGCGGGGGGTAGAGTTGTCCATTGGGGAGATGGAGAGGTTGCACTTTTAAGCATTTCAGAAAGTAATCCTTGGAGAGAAAGGAAAGTTGAGAAAGGGAAAGAAATAGGAAAGAGAAAGTGATAAAGGGGGAGAGAGACTGAAGAGAGGAAAGGAGGAAGAAGGAGAGAGAGAGAGAGAGAGAGAGGGAGCAAAAGAGGGGGAGTGTTATCAGGGCACCTGTACCTGAGGTAAAGAAACACCGTCAGAAATACTAGGATAATCCTCTTGGTTTTAATGGTTTTGAAATGCTATGAAAGATTAGGTAAACAGCGCATTTGATTAATGGGAAAAGAAGTCAATTGGCCATGGAGCGTGAAGCAGCACACAATGCTCCTTTCATATCCTCGGTGCGGCTGAGAGCAGAGATGGTCACAGGGATGTCTTGGCACGGACAAGACTTTGTACATACCTCCCCTGGAGAGAGAACAGTCTCACACTTTCTCCAAGATTTGGAAACTTGAGTGAGTACGAGGAAGTATTAATGTGTGACGCACACACACACACAGAGGAGTTTAAGTGGATAAGGAAATGGACGGAGTGATTAGGGATGATACCATTCCGGCTTTTGCTGACAGGATTTCATGCGATGCTAAATGCTTCACTTACTCATCCCTGAAATTCTAAAACCGACTCTTGTCAGGCTGGATCTCTGCAGCCTCCCCTCCTGATCCCTCTCCCTTTCCTCTGTGCAGGTAAAGGTCAGCTAGCCCAGGTGCTTGCCCTCCACTTGACTCCTTTCCAGCAGACTGTGGCTAAAGCAGAATCCGCAGTGACCCATTCTAAGTCAATGTCATCTATGCACGATCAAATCCCCCCGAAACAGCTTAGCCGGGCCGAGCCGAGGCCTCGGGTCTAGGGCATTAGTCATATGACAGTTAGAATGGTGGAGGAAGGGAGGAGCAGATTATACTGAGAAGCTCTTTCAAAAGTCTCGTTTGTCATCTGTAAGGTCTTGATGAGGAACCAGAGATGGTCGCTTGAATCCACTTTATCCAAGTACAGAATAAAGTTTGGTAATCATACAATCACAATGTCACGATACCAGAAATTCAGTAGTCGATACCAATACCAGTGAAATACCAAGAGTCTCTGCATTTAACATAAATGTCAGTATATGGGTGCGTTGCAGCTAACTGTGGCGTCTGCCGATTTGACCACGGAGATGCAAGTGACGGCTGGCTCGACTTTCCTGTCAATGACAGAGTTAGCATGCAGCTTTAGCCATCATGTCTAGCTCTGCTTTTCCTGGCAATGTGTGAAACCCAAAGTGTTTCCATACTTAACTGTATGTGTAGTGTTTACCACTTTGGATTTAAAATGTGGCCACCGTGCAGTGGTTAGGCCCCTGTAGGTGTGAATGTGAGAGTGAATGGTTGTCTGTCTCTATGTGTCAGTCCTGTGACCAGGGTTGGAAATTAGCACCAGCCACCAGCCAAATGATGGTAAAATATCCAAGCGGCTGGTAGATTTGCTTCACTCACCAGCCAAAAAAACAATGGTAATCTATTGAGTGGCTGGTAGATTTTGGAATCTATTCATACAATTTTTTTTTAAAGATGTTTGCAAATAACAAAAGATAAAAGCATTACACAAATTAGTATCACCAACAGTCCAATATCCCTAAGGCCTTCAAATATAACGTGTTATGCTCTGACCGAGGGGCTGAGTGACTCTATTTTAATTACTAAATCATTCGGCTATTCTCTTTTTCTTTTTTTTGTGTGTTTGTGTCTTGTTTCATCTTTTGGCATCCTTCTTCATAATTTCTACATCAAACATACACAGGTGCATTCACTTCCTTAAAGGTCACCCTTAAAGGTCGCAATGCCTGTTTAAGAATGTATTTAAGTAGAAAGCAGGTTCATTGCTGAACGCAGTAAACAAGATGTTTTTTTGGTTTGTTGGGACTCTTGACCTCGACCCACGGCACATTCTTGACTGACTGACTCCATGGGATCAGAGGGACAAGTTCACCACGAGACGACCAGTGTTAACCATTAACCATTTATTGACCTTGACAACTGATTTGCCCAATTGTGTGTGTTTAAAAATAGGAGACAATGTTATGTGACAAATAACTTCTTCGTTGCTCATATATAGAATGTTTATTTCCCTCCATATATTGATATGCAAACAATTAAACAGCTATGGCTCAACATGCTTTAGGATACCAGAGAATCCACAACGGCTGCTAATCCCCAACCGTTGCCAGAGGCAGCACAAGGCAGCATAAGCTCTCTTGTCCTCCCTGCTATCACCTCCCTATTTACTGCCATGCCATCCCTACGGCGCTTTCAGCCTCTCCTTCTCTTTCTCCTTTCCCCTCTTTCCATCCGCTAATCCTCTTTAAGGACATTACCTGCTAATATATCCAGTCAGAAGGTATAAAAGCCCAGCTATCTCTTTACTGCCATCGGCGGTACGCTAAAATAGGCCATTAATGGAGGAAGGCAAATGGGGGATATCGTGGTTTTGACCCCAAATACCACTCACATCCTGGTCTAGCTGAGTGGCTGTTGGAGGTGTAGCATGTGTCGGGTCACAAGGAGCTGAGGGAGATGAAGGGGATGATGGTAAAAGAGCTAAAGACTGGTTGGCCTTCAGTGTTTCAGACGTTTCAAGAGATCAAATGTTTTCTGTGTCATTTGCGAGGGGCTTGTTAAAAGCACATATAATGCCAGTTTTTCAACCTCGGGAAATCAAAAACTAGTACCATATCAACATTCTTTTTAAAACCATTTCACATTACATTATTACTTACACTAACATCCTAGATGTCAAAGCACAATGGGTCAACTTCACACACTGGTGCTCCCACATGGCAGAGAATGGTAACTGTTTGAAAAACTGGCACTCTTGGTTCATCCGTGAGTCACCTACGCAAATAAAAAGGGACAAAGGGGGTAAAATATTGGCGCGTTGACGCATTGTCATTTTAACGGCACTCATTTCTTTAATGCATAAAAGCAACTTGCAATTTTTAGGTTGTAGCGGGCTCAGTTTTAAAGCTAGAGTGAAGATACTGGTATCATATGAAACTAGAAAAATAACTAAATAACGCTCCAAACTTACGGCATTTTCAAAGGGGTCCCTTGACCTCCGGCCTTCAAATTATGTGAATGAAAATGTGTTCTATGGGTAGCCACGAGTCTCCCCTTTACAGATATGTCCACTTTATGATAACCAAATGCAGTTTTGTGCAAGTCATAGTCAAGTCAGCACACTGACACACTGACAGCTGTTGTTGCCTGTTGGGCTTGAGTTTGCCATGTTATGATTTTAGCATATTTTGTAGGCTAAATGCAGTACCTGTGAGGGTTTCTGGACAATATTTGTCATTGTTTTGTGTTGTTAATTGATTTTCAATAATAAATATATACATACATTTGCATAAAGCAAGCATATTTGTCCACTCCCATGTTGATAAGAGTATTAAATACTTGACAAATCTCCCGTTATGGTTAATTTTAAACAGATAAAAAAATGTGCGATTAATTTTGGATTAATCGCGATAAAACATTTTAATTGATTGACAGCCCTAGTATTTTTCAAAAAAATCTCACACCTATATTTTACATTATATATACACTTATATTTTAGCAAACATATAAAATCTACAGCATCGTAATTAGAAAGGCGGGATATTTTCTCTTACAGCATTACACTGTGATTCATGCTGATAATGTTTACTTTTTGCCTATATTTTGCCATGTCATGTATCTCTCTTATGTCACCCTGCTTGAAAAACTAACACAATAGGCGTTTTACTCACTGCTGTGCTCATTAGACGGAAAGTTAAGAGCAGGAAAAAACAGACAGCAGTTACAATGTTCTCATTGAACTGTTTTGCAGACCATTTGAGGAAAACAAAACAAACAGGAGTTTGTTCTCTGTTCCTGCTTATAGCCGGTTAACCTGCGGACCTCCGTGACCAACGAAGTTCAGTCGTTGACTTGGCCCCGAGGCAGGGCAGCTGTTCATTTGACTGCTAATGGAGTGCCACTGACATCACTTTAATGAAACGGCACTAATGAGTGCTGACAGCTCAGACAGCACACCGCTGCATCAGCTCACCTCCACCAGGTCCGGCTGCCATGGAGTGTACAGAGAGTAGAGGGTGCCCTCCTCTGGTCAAAACAGGAAATGCCCACCACTGGGACCAGAGGTGCTCCAGCAAATAGATTCCCCCTGTTATTTCCTGTCTCCATCAACTGTTATGAGGAGTTTAATCACACTTGGAAATCAATCAGTTTAATCACTATGACAACTAATTAAGCATGGCTATACCTCAATAGGTGAGTAGATTACTTCGTTAATGTTATCTCCACTCTAGGCGCTGACACTGTACGCCAAATCAACCAGACACAATAGTTTCTTCCCGCAGGCCATCACTCTGACGACCACTCTTTATGATATTCAGAGCATTAATATAGCAGCAAACAACTGTTTGCTATGTAAAGATATAGTGCAGTAATGTCTACCTGAGCAGAGAATGAAGTCACTCTCCCTCTGTGTGTGTTGTAATCCAAGCTTTTCTGTGCTATGTTGACGTATCCGAGCATGCCACGCATTCATTTAGTGCATGTTTGTGCATGTGAGTGTGCCCCACTGGCTAGCTAATGGCCACTGCTCTGCACTGCACTCATACGGCAGTCACAGCATCCTGGAAATGTGGTACCCACCCTCCGGTGTTAGCTCTGTCAGCACGGTTGCCTTTGTTTTCACTGTTAACACGGTTAGCTATGAGCCACCGGCTCAGCTGTCGCCATGTTGAGTGCCGCGCAGAGGCAATAGAAATTCCCCGATCTCGCATTTAGCACCTTTAAAATCAGCCATACACTGCCAATAACCCTCTAACACCCAAATTTCCATTGCTGCCATTATAGATTAGAATTTTACAGTTTTTAATGCACATTTTTTATATATGTACATATCATCTTTCACTGACAATATTAATCCTACACTCTGTATCAGACATCTTTACATATACATACTGTACATAACCTTCCAGTCCATGTATATCCATTCAGTATTTAATTTCTTTGCACTATTTGTATTGTTCACAACTTACAGAACACTTGACTTGTATATAGACGTTTTATTTTTATTTTATTGTTGGTCGTTGGTGCTTTTTATATAAATATTTATTTATATAATACATATATATATACCCACCTATTTTTTCACTACTTGTGTACATAACACAAGTAGTAGTAGTACTGTCTATTAGTTACATTTATTTTTTCCAGCTTTGTTGTCCTTGTTCCTTGCTGTTATTTCTATTTCTAAGTACATCGAGAGAGATGCAAAAAAAAAGTAAAATTCCTTGTATGTGCACATATACTTGACCAATAAAGGTGATTCTGAGGATAAAATATTTACCTAATCATAATTTTATAATATTGTATTATAATATTTTTAAATTCTTAATAATTTGATTTGAAATAGTAATATATAATATAGTTATATATTAATATATTGTGTCATAAAATTATGTCAAAGCAGTTATTTATTTCATATTATTCCCCATCCACTAGAGGGAAGCAGTGTATAAAAAGTGTTAAGCTAAAAAATACTTGACAAGTTCATGTGTTATAGTAAATGTCTAATATTTTAATAACATAAATGACCCTATGTCTGTATTGCTTTCACAGTATCAGGAATTCTATGAACTCGTTGCTTGAAGAAATTTTGGAAAGATGTCAAAATCATTTAAAGCTCTTTTCGCCCTACCATCAGCGTGTGCTCAAACAGCCGTATGTGAGTGTAATTAATTGTAGCAGCAGTAGTCCCGACTGTCAGGGAGGAGCAGGGAAGAGACAAATCAGCACATCCATCCACCCACATCCCCAGACGGTGTGGGTGTAATGATTGGTGCCACTGCTGTGTGACAACAGTGGCTTTTTATCACAGCGAGTAGACAAAGAAACAAGACAGATCCCACTATCATCATTCCCCGCAAAGGGGCGCAGCACACGCCATGCTGAGGCCTTAAACAGAGCTTTTCACTGAGGTGAGATTAGACAGTGAACCAGAAACATTCAATCAGGTGGTCAGAGAGGTACGGAGGACACAGAGTTATGATGTATTGCATTGACTGACTGAACAGCCTGCACTGAAACATTATCAAGGTTTCAAGTTTTCATTCCTTTTGACATGTTTTCTTTCTGTCCAAAGCACCAGCTGTACCTCTCTGAATGGACATGTTGCATTAGGTCTCTGAAATAAATGACTCCGCCTTCCCCACTTAAATCCATTACTTCTACTGCTGTTGTGTACACTTGAAACCATCAACCCACATCCACAAATGGAGAGTGTAAACAATTCTTTATCTAAAATTGTACAACCAAGCCAAAACCAAGATGCAACGCAGACTATTTGCCTCTAAAGATGTTTTGTGCCTTGGCTGTGATGAGGGGAAAACTCCCTTTTGTTTGACAAATGAAAAAGCCAGCGTTGACAGGTAATTAAGCCTGTCGGTCCGGCACTTCAGGTGTTTCATTTTATGTAACAAGTGTGAAATGAACAATGCTACCAGCAGCATTGATAACAGCTAAGGAACATAAAAGAGAGAGAAGATGAAATACTCAAACTAGGCTTGGACGAGCTAAATTATACATTAGAGTAAAAGAATATTTTGCATCATGTCTTTTTCCTCAGAGTAGCAAGAATGACATAATAAGTATGAGTATCTATTATATAGGTATGTATATACTAGGGCTGTCAATCGATTAAAATATGTAATCGCAATTAATTGCACGATTGTCCATAGTTAATCCCGATTAATTAACGCAAATTAATCGCACATTTTTTTTATCTGTTCAAAATGTACCTTAAAAGGGAGATTTGTCAAGTATTTAATACTCTTATCACCATGGAAGTGGGCAAATATGCTTGCTTTATGCAAATGTATTTATATATTTATTATTGGAAATCATTTAACAACACAAAACAATGACAATATTCTTCAGAAACCCTCATAGGTACTGCATTTAACATAAAAAATATGCTCAAATCATAACATGGCAAACTCAAGCCCAACAGGCAACAACAGCTGTCAGTGTGTCAGTGTGCTGACTTGACCATGATTTGCCCAGAACTGCATGTGATTATCATAAAATGAATCAATAAATTTAGCATAAGTTTGGAGTGTTATTTAGCCTCCTTTGCGACAATATTGTATGACATGGTTGGTACAAATGGATTCCTTAGGTCTTCTAGTTTCATATGGTGCCAGTTCTTCACTCTAGCTTTAAAACTGACAGCCCTAGTATATACTACTATAAAAGGGCCCATAGAGAGCCCTTGATTTATATTTAGAAGTACTTAGTCAGATAAAATTAATTTAAGTAGTTTGTGTGCGACTACTTTGGCCTTCATGGACTGTGTGTTCACAACAAAACATCCCCTCAAGAGACTGCAATGCACGAACATACTTGCACGCTTATGATTTAGCTGTCGCTCCTCTGAGTCACCAAACAGGACGTATGAAAGTATGAATCATGACATAGGACAAGCAGCTTGGCCGTGAATGCGGATGTGAAGCTTACTCTGCAGAAGTGAGACGGCTGTCCAAGCACTAAACAAACAAAGAATAATAGGAAAAGACAGCCTCTGAAATTGTGCATGAGCCAGTTGGGGCTGCAGCCAGGCGTGTGTTTATTCAGCCACAGGCACGAGTCGTCTACTGCTAGCCTAGCACTGCTGTCTGCATCCTGCATACTATATGGTATTTGCTTTACTATGCTCATGAGGACATTTCAAAAACTAACTTGTTCCTTTTTTAAATCAAGAGCTGACAGATATCTTCTATGGAGGAAGTATTTAGGATTTCTGTCCTTGTAGAAACTAATTCCCACAAGAATTGAAGATTAGGGACACACACACATACACAGATTTGAAGCTACCAGCAGAAGCCGGATAATAATAGAATAAACACGCATCACATACTTTTAAAGACCAGCCACACAAGCCGAGTAAGTGTATGAAGGTCCTGACATGCACCATCGTGATCTCTCATTAAAGCTCCGTGCTTCATTTAAAAAACTACTGGGAGCTGCTTCCTGTCATGCTTGTGTACAGCGATGTCACACTCATTACCAGAGAAAGGACATCAAAGCAGATGGGTGAGCGCGATTAACTGAGCCTGGAATCGCTGCGAGAATTTATGTACAGCCAAGATACAGCCAGCCATTTGCGGTTTAGCCAACAGAAAGACCACTTTGGATCTACAGTAAGTTAAAGATGAAAGTGGTTCTGCATTTAACGAGACGAGCACATTGTGTACACAGTAAGCTCTAGGCATGGTCTCAATGTTTTCTCTAACCATAGCATAGCAGAGAAAGTTAAACAACTTGCTCATACAGGTTGATCATCTAAAGCCTGGCCCACACTAAAAGATTTTACAAATCTAAACAAATCTTGAAAATGTGAGAGACCCCACACATAACGACATCTTATGTTAAATTTAACAGTTTTGTTCCTATAGTGTGTGTTGAGCAACGATTTGGCCAAAACAGCAAACCACTGACTGCCAAAGAAAGAAATCTAATTCAGTAAGAGACTGCATGAGCCAATAGAAAACCCCCACAGCAACTCTAAACCTCCGCCAGGGGAAAATATGCCCAAAACTAACGAGCCCATACAGGAGTATTCAAATGTATCACGTTTGGACATTAGCAACAAAGTAAGCACTTGCTAGACAACACCACAAATTAGCTTAACTGCACCATGAACTTCATTTTTTGGATTAATATCAAATAGAAATGAACACACATACATTGCAAATGAATACATATAGATTTCAAATGAATTCATAGAGATTCAGCAGCACATCATCACCTGCATGCAGAAGCCATAAACACTAATAATTCATGCGCATCATAAATTGAATCTGAACAGCAACAGCAGCAAAGCTGAACAGAGAAGTAGCCAAAAACAATGCAGCCAAAGATAGCTTACTGGCATTGCCAAGAAAACAAAACCCCTACTGGGACCAAAACATGCCATGTCACTATCAATGAATCAACGCCCACGCAGCACAGCAGCATAAAACTTAGATGCAAACAGTCTCTGGATATATTGTTTTGGTCTGTCATGTCAAACAGTAGTTCACCACAGGGTATAAAACAAGGATGCTGTTGGAATGCATAACTTACAATCATTTCTGGGTTTATTGAGATAAAAATAAATTTGCTGTAAATGTGAATTATAAAAAAAACTTACAGGAGACAATTGGAGGATTAAGCCTATATGTGTGGCCGTGTGCAGCTGTAACCTTTCACCTCATTAACTCAAAGTCTGGAGGCAAATGAAGTTGAGCTTTATCCTATTTAGAGGAGCACTGTAGAGATTTCAATGTAGTTTCACCGTCTGTTTCTTCACTATGTGGAAAGGGCAGAAGTGAAAAGCCTCTCTCCCTCTCTCTCTGCGCAATTAATTAGAAAATATGTGCAGCCATTATTGGCAATTTGTCATTACTGATAATTCATAGGATGGCTAGACAGCTGCACATGTGACCACTGTTATAACAAATAGACTGGTTTCTCTTATCCTTGTAGCCGGACAGAGAGGAAAGCTCTTTCAATTAAACACTATAGATCACATCCATGATTTTGGTCCTGGAACTAATCATTGCTGAGTAATTTTAACTTTCATCCTTACTGGGAGGTCTCGTTGAGCATGTTAATTGAAATTTTTAAAAGACCTGAGATGCATGGTCTTCTGTGACAGTGGTAAATGAGTCTATTCTGTATTCAAAGAACAGGTGAAAATAGTATTACTAATATAATATAATGGTCATATATCAAAGTCTTTGCATAAAAAAGGCTCATTCTGTATTTTCTGTTTTGTTTACAGTGTACAGATCCCACCACCCACTATATTACAGTGACTACAGGAGGACAATGAATCATTTACGTCCTCTCCCATCAGCAGGACGATCAGCAGACTCTGCCTCAGACAGACATGACACCAGACCTGATCAAATAATAGTTTATTCTAATCTACTGGAGCACTAGATCAGTGGAGTTTACTGCATTGACAAAATTTAGATTGGGCCAGAAAAATATACTTATTACACTATCCACTGCTTGACAATATATGAACTTTCTGGCAAAACAATTGTAAATCTCAGTATGCATCCTGTCTTCCATAAAAAAAAATGTTTTTTTAATTGGGAAAGTATTTTCTCCAGATCTTCTCTATATTCAGCAACACAGTAATCAATACTACTGCTGCCTGACAATAGTGGAAAAATTCAACTGAATAGCAACACTGAAGCTCTACATGCTTTTGCACACAGGGCATGTAATTGGAAAGTGGGAATCCTGTTATCTTTATAGAGCAGAGTTATATCAGGAAGTATGCTTGAAGCATCACACTTTAGAACAGCTATTTAGCCATCAGCAAGGTTACTGTGAAGGAGATATGTGCAGTGAACTGCAATCACATGCAGCAACAGAGCCATATGATCTGCTATTATCAGTGGTTTACAACTAAGTACATTAACCCCATGTACTCAGGGTCTAAAATTAAGTTTTTTCCTCACATGCCACTGTGGCAGGTCACTGAACATTTCTACCAGCCACACAATTTTTTTGTCTGCCACTTCTGAAATCTATGTAGAACGCTTTAGAATTGTAAACACTAGGACTGTGTTTTGGCAAGAATCTGGCGGTACAATAGCCTACATATCATGATACAGGGGTTACAATTCAATATATTGAGGTACTGTAAGCAAGGCAATATATTGCGACTTTTTAAAAATCAAATTTTAGGAAAACTGTCATAGTATAAAGAACACACCGCCATATGCATAAAATATATATTTTTTTTACTTATTTATTCAATCAGAATAGTAGGATTTGCTTTTATCACGAAGGATGCATCTCTTTGCAAATAAAATAAAGTATTGACTGAGTTAATCTTTTGCTTTTAAACTATTAATTAGAAATCAATACACGTTTTTTGAGAATGGATACAGTATCACAAAACATAATATTGCAATACTCTCTATTTTGATATTTTCAGTCAGTGGTAATAGACAGTAGAAATATGGATCATGTAACCTTAATCCCTGACTATTTTAAATTTTTAATTGCTTTTAAAAAATAATATTTCTTAATATATCTGCCACGGTGGCAGGTGATTTGAAATTTTTACCTGCCACAGCCAACATTTACCCTGTATTTGGCCGGTGGCAGGTGCTCATTTCATTCCCTGCAAGTACTGGAGTATACTTTTTACAATTTTGAGGTGCTTACACTTTCCTTTTTAGGCTACTTTACAGAAGGAAATGTACCTTTTACTCCACTTCATTTATTTCACAGCTAAACGTCATTTGGAAATTAAAGATTTTACAAACACAATATATGATCACTTTAGAAAATATGACACACTGCTATAGAATAAACTGCCTCCATCAGCTGCAACATTACAATGCTGCTCAGACATTAACGCAACCATAACAACAATAGGCATATCATATAGATAGATAGATAGATAGATAGATAGATAGATAGATAGTAACTTTATTAATCCAGAGGGAAATTCAAGTTTCCAGCATCACAGTTCCATAGTGCAAAAACATGTTAGTAAAAAGGCAGTAAAAAAAGTTAGTAGTGCAAAGTACAAAAAAATATAGCAGATATAAAAATACAAGGAGATGAAGAAAACTGTTAAAACTGAATATAGTGCAGGGTAACAACTGTGATACTGTGACTATTAAAAAAGTGAATATAGTGCAGAAGAGACTGTTAAAAGTGAATATAGTGCAGAACAGGCTGTTAAAAGTGAGTATAGTGCAGAAGAGACTGTTAAAAAGTGAATATAGTGCAGAAGAGACTGTTAAAAGGGAGTATAGTGCATTATAAATTATTATCTGTCCTGCAGACAGATAATAATCTGTGGCGTTTTTAAGGTGGAAAAGATGACAGTTTAGACAGATGCAAAACCAAACAATTACATAATTTGACATAATGCGCCATTTAACATGTTTTGATTGGTGATAATCCCACTTGGCACATACCTGTTCTCATCTCATGTGTTATATCCCCGGAGATATGACGCGTTGATGACGCGTGACCCAGTCTCGTTTAATAGGCCTTGGTTCGTCTGTGCTGTCAGTGTTTAGGTAGCTGTTAGCCAAGTTAGCCCAGTTTCACCACGTTGTCCTTGCTGCTGTCATGTTTGTTTAATCCTCTCGGAAAGATGCTTGAGATCCTGAAAGTCTGTTGTTGGCCAGGTATCTCGAGTTATTCTTCAAAAAGGTAGATTTTTAAATGTGTGCTGTAAAAGATAATCAGGCTATCCGTTCATGGTGACCATGGTTACCGTCTTCTTCCACTTGTAATAACTTCTGTCCACTAAGAGCCAATGAGGGACAACGTCACTTCGCAAACAGCCAATCAAATCGCAGCGCTGCAACAGGGATAAATAAGTCCCTCCCACTTTAATTTCTAAAGGCAATCACAGACAGTCACATGATATTACCAGTTATGTTGGCTTTTTTAAAGTTTTCTTTATTTCTTTATTTCTTTATTTATCTATTTTTGGGGGGGGTTTTAAATTTAGTTTTCTCTCCATTTTGTTTTATCCATATTTCATTTTATTTTATTTTATTTTATTATAAGGAAAGGGAAGAAAAAAAATATATATATATATATGTAAAAAGAAAACAATAAAAAAATTAAAAAAAACTCCTCAACTGGCTGGGCATGGGCCATGCTGCCTCAACACAAACTGGGCTCCTCCATCTCCTCTCTCCTCCCTCCAATGATTGCCTATGGATAGAAAAGGGCATAAGCCCTGAGCTATCAACCAGGCTCACGAATTTACGATACGATACATTGCCAAAGGCTTTGGGCATATCGCATTGTTGTTTTCCCACAGTCAGGGCACTTGACATCCAAAGTAGAAGCAAAGAGATCCAGTGTTTATTGTTGCCATTTTGGACTGAAAACGCTTTATTATAATTATAATATTATATTGTTCAACACGGGCCATTTCGGTAGAATATGACAATAGAATAGAAATAATTTTGTTTAACTTTTGTACGGCACTTTGTAGCTGGACGTTTTTCTGTCGTTGCTTTCAGTCCAAAATGGCGGAAGTGTAGCATTTGCTGCTGGGCGCTGATGTTGCAGTGGAACAAACAAATCCTTGGCTTTTGACTCGGCATGAGAGTTGACTATTTTAATCATTTTTCCTTTCCAATTGGTCTTAATGCTTTTATTATTTTAATGTCTTGTTGGTTTTAAGTTGGTCTTAGTGTTTTATTGTCTTGTTTTTATTTTATATTGTTTTATAATTTAACAGCACTTTGGTCAACTTTTGTTGTTTTTAAATGTGCTTTATAAATAAATTTGGATTGGATTTGGATTGGAAACAATTGACTTTCACTTCTTGGAAATAAATGTTCTTTGTCACATTGCAGCACTGGTGGCTGTATGGTCTACCCACACATAGCAAGCTCAGGAGCCAAGCTCATTTAAAACACTATTTAAATATTATATATCCTGCCACTGAGCTTAGATTGTATAATAATGATAAATAACATCATGATTTATGCCATGCATTCATCCAGAATTATTTTAATTAATGAATAAGTTACTCAGTAGACCTACCACTTTTGCTACCAGCAGGTGGGGCTTTGCCTGTTGCAAGGGCCAATTTTCTGCATAATGCACATTTTGCTCATAATACTCACCATCTTATGTGATATTTTCAATACAGGACTTTTACTGAATAGACTATTTTTCCCAACACAGATTGTTTTTGACCTTATGACCCCTATCCTACTGACCTTTGCACTTGTGTACACTCCTGCAGAAATGACAGCAAAGTTGGTCATTATGGCCAATTCCACTGGCGCACACATCCTGCTGACAACACACACACACACACATTAGCATCAGCATGTTTAGGCCATGGGCCAGAAACCACAGTATGCTTTCCCTAGCAAGGCTGGAGGCTGTACACACACAGTGTTGCTGTAAACCAGAGGTAGGCTGTACATGTGGACCAATAATCTGGATGCAGTAGTAGTAAAGTGTAAAACGCCATATAAGGCTTTGATAAACACTGCACTGATGAGGCTCTGGGTCTCCCTGTTCTGTCCCAATGATTTCTGAGCTGTGGATTAAACTGTAAATGGTGCTGAGACATTTTATTATATAAAGTGACAATGGAGATTTTGGCCAGACACTGACTTAGAAAAAAATAAAATAATGAATTACAATGTATGATTTTAATACTCAAACCACTGGCACACTTTACACTTACTTTACACTATACATCCTATATACAATAGACTTTATAGACTGCACATATGTACATATTACATTTATTTATTGCACATACATTTATTTATTGACGGACTGCACACATGATGTTCACCCATTCACTCTGTA
Organism: Hozukius guyotensis; assembly: GCA_916700995.1. NCBI lineage: Eukaryota > Metazoa > Chordata > Actinopteri > Perciformes > Sebastidae > Hozukius > Hozukius guyotensis. Next base: position 23,244 of record CAKALU010002376.1, on the reverse strand, counting down.
TCTTTTATATCTCTATTATTGTTTTTATAATTTTTGTATACCTTTACCTCTCCTGTGTTTGCTACACTGTAAACAATTGCTGTTAATTTACAGCAGGATTTCAACAGTATTAACCTGTTATTGCTCAAAACAATGCTTTACTGTTAATACAAAAGAAAACTTGTTAAATTACGCTCATAGGCTGTTTTTTAACTGAACTATAATGCATTCTTAAAAAACAGCACTTTACTGCTGATCAACTGTCTAAAGTATCATAGGTAACAGTTTCATGCAGTATTTTTTTAATTCTGGGACCTGATCTGCACATGTGAGGCTTGTACATTGTACATAATTGGAAAATCAGTGAATTAGATCTGTTCTTCACTCACATGTTATTATGGTTTGCATTCTGTGCTTGTAGCCAGCTATAGACAGACATTTTGGGAAAAGTGTCAACAAGTCTATTATAGCCTTTTTCCTAACAAGTGTCTTTGATTGTATTTAGTGTGACTATTCTTATGTCTGTAACCTGCTGAGTCTATTCATCTAGGCAACAAATAATGTTTATTAAAATGTATGTAAAAAATACAACCTAAATAGTGCATTAAAACAAATCAGTAAGATAATGTAAAAGAAAGGTGAAAAACAGCTATATAATGTATCTTTAAACAGTAAATTAACTGTAAAATACTGTGAAATTAATAAAAAAAAAAAAAACAGTTCAAACTGTATTTTTCATTAACAGTACAAAAGCTGTAAATTTCAGCGACAGTATAATAATGTTAATTTTACAGTAACATAAAGGCAACCCTGCTGCCAGTTCTTTACTGTTATTTTACTGGGAAATTCTTAACAGTGTGATGTTGCTGCTTTGACACCTGAATTTCCCTCCGGGGATTAATAAAGGTTCATCTAATCTTATCTTAACTTGATCTAGAGACTATTATTAGCACAAAACCATCTCATTACCAAAAAACCTGCTGTGTTCAACGTGATGCTTCTGACATCAGCGTTATACCAGCAGCCACGCAATCGTGCGTCGTGCTTCTATTTTTTGCCCTTCAAAAAAAGCTATTTTTGAAACAGGGGGTTGCATCGACGTGCTTTAAGACTCTGGCTGACAGGGAAGACATTATAAGTATAGCTACAGAGACCTGAAAGCTTGAAGTACTTTCTTGTTCCCCCTTCAGAGCTGCTGCCATCGCGTCAATGCGCAATTGCGCAGCCAGGAAACCCTGAGCTGCATGAGCCCAGAGGCAGAGAGGGGGTTTGGGAACTACTGCAGAGAAAAAATCCTCCTGCTGTGATCCCATGAAAAGGACTTCCAAATTTCCTCATTATAATCAGGTGAGCATCCTCTCTCTAGGAATTCCCTGCGACTTAATAGCTGAAGCTGCTGTTGGATGGACTGTTATTGACATTTGGAGTCCGGTGGAGTGAAAGGAAAGCATGACAAGCATGCATTGGACTCATATATGTTGTGACTGCAACTCACGATGATAGCTCGCATCATCAGGAGGACTGTGGATGCACTCATCATCAAAAGTCTGGATATTTTTAGAGGAAGCGATCATGGACGCATCGGACGTAGTTGCATCCGTTTTGGTGTTGGGCATCATCATCGTGTCGCTGCTGTCCAACGTGGTGGTGCTGATCTGCTTTCTGTACAACCCGGAGATCCGCAGACAGGTACCCGGTCTGTTTATCCTCAACTTGACGCTTTGCAACCTGTTGCTGAGCGTGTCCAACATGCCTCTAACTCTGGTCGGACTCATCACCACCACGGGCCACCCAGGAGGAGGATTGTGTCAGATCGTGGGTTTCCTGGACACTTTCCTCACCACTAACGCGATGCTCAGCATGGCAGCTCTGAGCATCGACAGATGGGTGGCTGTGGTGTTCCCCCTGAGCTACCACTCGAGGATCCGGCACCGGGACGCGGTGATGGCGCTGATGTACACCTGGATCCACTCGCTCTGCTTCTCCACGGTGGCCACCTGGCGCTCCTGGGTCGGCTACCATCACCTTTACGCATCGTGCACATTGTGTAATGGCAGGGCGAAGGGAGCTGGGATGCAGTTCGTGGTCTTCGCCGTGGCTCTGCACTCTCTCACTTTCCTCCTCACGCTGGTCGTGTTGTGCGTAACGTACTTGAAAGTGCTGAAAGTTGCGAGGTTTCACTGTAAGCGCATCGACGTGATCACCATGCAGACGCTGGTGCTGCTCGTGGATATTCACCCCAGGTAAACAAGCATTAGAGATGTGCACTCTAGTCTGATCCATGTGTCCTTTTCAATGCATTTGTATTCCCTTTCATTTTTGTCCAGCATTTTGATCATGTGGCAAAATCTGAACATGCTCCAAAGAAGGTTAAGGCAAAATAGTGACCAAACTTGCATGTGTTTATATATAGAACACCAACAGGAGATGATGGTGGTGGGTTTTTCTCTTCTCTACCTTGCAAACAGTGCTGAATCGATTAGTTGATGGACAGAAAAAAGAATACATTTTGATAATCAATAATAGTTACTGTATAAATATTATTATTGTTTTATTATTTTGATAATAATTTATCAGAAATATGTTTTGGCTCCAGATTGAGGATTTGCTGCTTTTATCATTGTAATCAATTTATTTATTCATTTATTGCATCTTGGACAGTTGGTTATAGACAAAATGAGCAATTTGAAAATGTCACCTTGGATTCTGGCACCTCTGATACACATTTTTCACTATACACTGTATTAACCAGTTAATCAGTTATATGCAAAAACATAATTAATCTATAATCAAAGTACTTATTTGTTTTCCTATACTGTCAAAAAATACTTTTAACTAATTTAAAACACAAAACTTTCTGGGGCATTCCTCTATGTGACTACATATGAATATAAAATGCTCCATTGATGATGATTGAAATCTGTTAATGTTAAAGGGGAACTACAGCCTTTTTCAAAATTCATACATGTTATTCCTATGGTCTATGACAGTCCGAAAATATTAGTAAACATGAGCAACTCTCTCCCAAATCCAAAAACTAGAGTGCTAAAACTCAAACCTGTGGTGGGTATAAAGTGTGGAGCTGCTCCATAGACAATGAATGGGGAAAGATGTTCTAGATGACAGCGAGAGCACCCAGGGGAATGTTTTGAGTATATGGGAACATTTTCTGTTTCACAACTGACGACACTACAATAGAATAAAGCTCATTTGGGTATAAAAAAGGAAACAAACATTCTATCGGTCCACAAAATCAGTCTCCCATTCATTGTTTATACCCTGTGATATCACAAGTTTGAGACTTCTCTGGTTTCTGGCTTTGAGAGAGAGGAGTTCATGTTCACAAATATTGATTGAACCTTCCTAGTCCATGGAAATAACATATTGGAATTCTTAATTTAGGTGGTGTTCCCCTTTAACATTATCAGGTCTTAGTCCAATAATTCAACTTTGAATTGCTCTCCATTTACGTAGTTGATATCTGCACAGTTGTGTGAAATGAATCCAGTGTAATCCTCACGAGATAACATGGCACAGTCCACTGCTTTTTCTTTCTTCACGTTCATCCCACATGTTTTCTCCGCGGACTGCTTCATTATGTCTCTGATCATGCCTCCTGGGTAGATAATGGTGCCTGTGTGCTTTGGCAGTGTGCGGCAGAAATGCTTGGATGAGCAGAAGCGGAGGAGGCAGAGGGCCACCAAGAAGATCAGCACTTTCATCGGCACATTCGTGGTGTGCTTCAGCCCTTATGTCATTACAAGGTGAGCAGAGATTTATAATATTGTATATGGGTTTTGTGTGAGGTATTTTACACCATGTAGAGTATCATAAAAACATGGACAGGTTTCCTTCCTTTTCCTGTCTTTTGAATCACAAGATTGAAAAGAAATGGTTAATATACAGCGTCAAGGAGAGATGAATTCTGCACATTTTGTCTTTGCTCAGCAAAAAAAAAAAAAAATATCAAAATTATCTTCATCCTTCTTCTTCATAAGCAGGGCCAGTTTAAGGCATATAGGGCATATAGGCGGTTGCCAACAATATCAGGGACCAATTGTTTATTTATATTATAATAAATACAGTCCTAAAACCATTGTGATGTCTGATGTGTGTTGTGGTTTACGGGGCTAGGGTTAGGGTTCTGGGGGGTGGGTCCAAATCCGAATTTCGCCTAGGCTGCCAAAAAGGCTAGAGCCGGCCCTGTTCATAAGTAGAACTCTCCCAGGACATTTTTTTTTCGATTTGACAAAGTGATTCTGGGTTTTCACTTACCTCGTTGCTGCTAATGTGCTTATACTTGCCTTATCGTCTGATTACAGATGGCGATAATTATTTCCAATGCTGTCTTGTTACCTTGTTTAACTGCTTCCTTTTTATAGCTTGTTGGTTTTACGCACATTTTTAATCCTTGTCACTGAGTTTCAACAACTGGGGAGATGAAAGGGAGAGAGACTGGGGGATAGCAAATGAGCCAGTGATGGTATCGCTGGCTCTCATTAGTATTAGCCCCAGTATTAGAGGTGGCAACCTGTCAGAAGCTGTTAGAATTGTAGAAAGAAAGCGCATTAGGAGCCGTGTAGTGGTGAGACACGTTAGGATCTAAGGAGATCACGCTAATTAAAAAGACAGATTAAAGAGAAAACAATGCTCCGGTTGGTTTTGAATTTGTTGTTAATTTGATTTATTAGGACATGAGGCACTGGATTTGTTGTGAAATTGTTTTAACCAGTCTTTAAACTGCAAAACTGACACCCATCAGTTCACATTCCCAAACACGGTGGTGACATTTCAGTGAAGTGAAATGATGACATTTTCCATCATATTACAACACTGGGGGAGGGGTCATTTGCTTTAGATGTATTCCACTCCACTTCCACTGATCTAAGAATTGGCATGCACTTTGTTCATGGATGGTGTGTGATTTTTTTTCCCCCTCTTTTGTCTTTATTTGAGGTAGAATTGTAGAGCTCTTCTCCCCATGGCCCATAAGCCCTCACTGGGGTGTGCTGTCCAAATGTTTGGCCTACAGCAAGGCAGCCAGCGACCCGTTTGTCTACTCGCTGCTGCGCCACCAGTACAGGAAGACCTGCAACCTCCTAGCGAACAAAGTCCTCAAGAGGAGTCCACTCAACTCCTCATCCCTCAGGATGGAGAACGGTGCTGGGAGGAGCAGCACCTCCAACACAACCAACAATGTGCAACCAGCTGCCAACAAGCCACAGTGAAGGTCATCACTTTAAGAGACAATTAGGGTACTTGACCGTTACTTTTACTGTTTCTTTGAGGTTAACGTGACAGTAGATTGACCTCTGTGTGATTCGACTGTTATCAAGCCATTAAATAGGCATTATCAGTCGCTATAAGCACCATAGATGTGTCATAAGGGGCCTACTACGCCTACTACGTTGTGAAAGTGAAAGCGAAACTTAAAAGCAACACATTCATGATGTAAAACTTAATGAAACGTCACCTTTTGAACACAAACAAAAAGGCTTCTTTAGGTTTAGGCAACAAAACTATAACTTCTTTAGATTTAGGCAAAAAAAAACACTTAGTTAAGTTTAGGGAAAACATTGTGTTTTGGGCTAAAATGTATGAACACAAAAACAACTACACATTGTTGGTTTCAAACGGGATGCAAACTTCAGCCTCCTGGGTGAAAGCCCTGTATTTTCATCCCCTACCTCCAGTTTCACACTGTCTATACTACAGCACCTGACTTCCACTTCTGCTCCTGTCATAATTACTATGGTCGCTAGAGGTTGCTGTCATGTTCTTTTATACCTTCTTTCAGTGATCTACTATGTGAATAGGCGATAAAAACTACTAGTAGGCGTAGTAGGCTCCAAATAACCCACATCTATGGGGCTTATAGCAACTGATAACGCTTATTTAATAGCCTGACAACAGTTTAATCGGGTGGATGGTGTAACATCAGAGTGAGCTTTTCACCTAATTATTTGTCGAAGGACAAGGCTGGCAATAGTCTATATTCTTCTCATGGAGCTCAACAGTGACCGCCCACTTTTTGAACGGTGTGAATTTCCCATTTATTTACTCCATTGACATTTCAGAAAATTCTTATATAAAGAGTTTTAAGCGTGGAACCAAGCCAACCAGCTACAAGATGAATAGTGACCATAAAACATTTGATTCAGTGTAAAACAAAAAAAAATGGAAAATACACTAGTGAATATTAACAGCAGCAGGACTGCTTACAAGATCAACTCAACATAAACTACAGTGCCCATGTTCATGGTAATGAAGGAACACGTCAATCAGTACAACAGTATGGCTCATAGATGTATTTTTTTTTTTTTTAAATAGTTTTGGAGGTCCCCCGACTAGATATAAGGCTTTGGCTATACAGGAAATAATTGTCAGTAGGATCAATTCATTGAAAAATATGGAATATCCTTTAAAGAAGAATATACCAACCACTTTTGTAGGTTGTGTGTGTAGAGTGTAATGGCATTAGGCGTTTCAATACAAGTGTAATATCATCTTTTTCTGCAAAGAGTGACAGTTTATCATGAGAATTTTGTAGCATACTGGTAAATGTGTGTCAAATAGGCCGTGTAACATGGAAAGCAACATTAAGGTGACTATTTGTTAATTGTGTCTTTAAAGGTCCAGTATGTAGGATTTAGCATCTAGTGGTGAGGTTGCAGATTGCGACCAACTCAATACTCCTCCGCTCACCCCTCCCTTTTCAAGCGTGTCGGGGAACTACGGTGGCCTTCAGGTAACGTTAAAAACACAAAAGGCTCTCTCTAGAGCCAGTGTTTGGTTTGTCAGTTCTGGGCTACTGTAGAAACATGGCGGAGCAACATGGCGGACTCGGTGAAGAGGACCTGCTCCCTATGTAGATATGAAGGGCTCATTCCAAGCTAACGAAACCAAAACAATTCTTAGTTTCAGGTGATTATACACTAATGAAAATATAGTTTTGAATATTATATTAATTTCTGCTAATACAGTAAATCCTCCTAAATCCTACACACTGGATCTTTAAAGGCACAAACTACAATCCAAGTGTGAACAGAAGTGTAGCCCCGCACCTCCAGACCTAAGGACACAGGAGCCTGTTATCACATGGATTAGCAGGTGTTATGTGTGGACTAACACTAGACAACATCTAGATATTAAGTATTAACATTCTCTGATGCTGTTAAAGGTTCGGTCAAATCAGTAACAAGTGTAAAACCAAGAGCATTTTCATACCTCAAGTCATATAGTTCTACATTATATAGTGTAAAAAAAAAAAATCAATGACCCACTGGCCCAGACACACCAAGCTGACATCAAAGAATTAGCAGTGATGAAGGCCAACAATTGCATCGCCTCACGTCACTTTTGTCTTGGCCAAAAACTTGCATTTGAACACGCTGCAAAGACAACAGCCGACGGCCAGTTAGCAAATACGTTCTGCGCCTGAGTTAGATGGAATAACTCTCCACACCAGCAGGTCGCGGTAGTCTGTATTCGTCATTCAAAAAGGGAAACAGGAAGACCTAGAACGGCGGTTATACAAGCTGTTGTTATGATACGTACATGTAACAAAGCGGTGTTTGCTGACCATTTTCACACCACTGTCACTCATCACTTAACTTCATTCCAGATGGCCATGTTGTTGTGAAAATAGTAGTGGAGAAGATGAAAAGCCTTCAATGTGCGCCCTCTTGACTTTACTCGTTGGCTTGCTTTCCTCACTTCTGTTACTCTTCTCGTGCACTGATTCGTTTAAGCTGAACAGCCAATCAGAGTGATTTCTCTCACCGACGAGCTCCGCCGCTGATTCAACATGCTGAATCGGCCGAAAAGCCTCCGACACGGGCAGACTAGAGCCGACGATGCGGGACACACCACAAAACCTAGGCCCACAGACGCTTACCAACGGCCCCAAACTGTCCGACGGCCGACCGTCGGCTTTGTGTGTCAGGGCCTTAAAAGAGAAGATCATTTTGACAGTACAGCCATGCTGTATGCACATGGTTTAATTTAAATGACTGTATGTTATAGCTGCAAGGCCTGACTTCTAAAGTGCCTTTTAGACTACGAGCTCTCTGATTTAATCAACCTTCACATTCTGTCATTTTCTTGGTATTCTGTGCTGTGATGATAGAGCCTGTTACGCAGTCTGGTCGCATTGTTAAGAAAGTTTCGAGTCAGGTTTATTTGTAATACCACCACATTGTATTGTTGCATCGGGCAAAACAGGGTGAAGTATTCTTCGAATGTGGTAGCAACTATTCAGTGATGTGTAATTAACATTCCGTCTGTGTTGTAAAAATTATTCATTTTGACAACGCTGGCAAATCAGGATGTTGTGTTTTTACTTTTACTGTGACGTATGAAGCCTTTAAAAGGTTTGAAATCTATTTATTTTTGTTGTCTGATTTTTGCTAAATACATTTGTGATTATATATTGCAATAAATGCTGTGCATTTTGACATTTTAAAACCTCACAGAGTTTCTTCTTGCACATCTATTAATGTCTGCATTCATTGCTACATGACCTGAACAGACAGTTCAGCTATACTTGAACAATGCTTTACCAAAAGACACGTCTGCCAGATCTTAACACCTTTATTCTCCCACGCTGATTAAGTCAAGGAGAAGGAATAATTAATTTTGAAAAATCATTTAAGATGTGTTCCGCCCACCGACTGCTGCTGTTGATGTGGCAGCAGAACAAAGACTTTTTTACAAAAGCATCGGGGCTGTGAGTTAAAGGCTTTTTTAAATTGTAGAGCTGCTATAGGGAGTGGGAGAAGAAGAAAAGGAGCCAAGAAAAAGAGAGGACAGTAGGCAAGTTCGTGCAGCTGTAACAGTGCTAAAAGATTCTGGGAATCTGCATCCTCCATCCTCCTCATCTTCAGCATAAACCAATCTCTACCATGTATCCTTCACAAACTCTCTGGTTTACCTCCTTCTTTCCATTTACCCCACAATTGCCTGTAACAATGTCTATTCTGTCTCCATCAAGAACATGAGACAATCATGACTTGTCACCCATCACCGCTGCCTCCACTGTTTTTTATTATTCTCCAAGAAGGGAAAACACTGCATTTATCATAGCACTGTATACTTGCCAATCAAGGGCAATTAGTGGACAGTCTTCAGATTTGGAAGGATCCCCAGTCTGGAGGTGTGCGCATATCTAATCTCCTGGGGAGACTCAGTGAGTGGGTGAGAGGCAGACACAAACCTGCTATACACAAAACGCTGTGCACTGACGTTGTGATTAAGCCACAGCACGTAGGAGGAAGGCAGGGAAGACCAGTGCAATGGCTGACTTCACACAACCCCGATCATGTCAGGGCAGGAGAGGTTCTTCGAGACCCTCATCACAGACTGTCTGAAGTAACATTTCTCAGGGGACATTTGAGATGCCAAGTGTTTGTTGTGTTTTGTGAGCTATAAATGCAGAAATACCGGCATGTGAAAATGCATTTGGCGTACCATTTCCATCATGTCTCTTAAATTACAACCTGACACAGTCACAGTTCAGCCGCTGTCTCTATGGCTGACTTTATTGTGCAAGCCAATACAATTCCTTATGTCAAATAGAAAGATACAAAGAGTATGTCAAAATGCAAGCAGCTGGGTAAGGCTCAGATGCAAACCCTGCTAAGACCACACTAGAAAACACAAAATATCCTCGCTAGAACATTAAATAAGTGTACTGAAATTTCACAAAGCTGAAATAAATTTGGAAAAACGTGTGCCTAATAACTTTCTTAAGTCATGAGAATTTAAGAAGCAAAGAGAAGAGATGGATGAATTTGTATTTTTGAACTGACTGCGTAGTTAAAGAAAGCGGCCATCGGAACATCCAGAGTAACTGGAGTCACACGTGCACAGCAACTTATTTTCAAGTAAGTAAAGTAATGAATCATCCACAACTAAATTGGTAGATTTTTTTTAAAAATGTATTTATGCCAACTAAAGAACAAACAAGGCGTATCACAGTAAGCTCCCTCAGGTTTGCTCTTTAATCAAACTATAGCAGGTGTTACACATCAGTCGGTGTTCAAACACCACAAATCACTTCACAGCAACCAAAACATGAAATGTTAATGAATACTGTAGATATGCGTTTCCATTCTGCCTTATTGCCTCTTTTACTCTCAGTCTCTTGTTTTCTTTGGCCTCAACCTCTGACTGGCCCTTCCATAACTCTGCCAGTGGAGCTATCGGCCTGACTCCAGGCATGTAATGTGAATGATGGGAATGTTGGACCCAGATGTCTCGGTATTCCCCATCCCTGCTCACATGGACAGATAAATTAAGACCATCTATTTTTGTCCAGGAATGCAGTATTTGTTTTTGCTGTGAGTTGAAAAAAGTTACAGCAGTGTTTAAAGAGTATCATTGCCTTCAAGTGAAAGTCTCAAACCTCCAATATGCAGTTTTGAGGACCCTTAAGGACTTCAGACAAACAGCTTTGATTTTAGTCTTTTGATTTTATCCAACACCTTTGGAAAAGGTTTCATCAGCATCAATTGTTTCAATTCAAAGAGGAGATACTGGAGTCACGAAGATCATCAAAACTGGATTCAGAGGGTAATCCACCATAAGGGCAAAGTCTGCTCCACGGGTCCATGTCTACAGCTTAACTTGTCTGCATTAAATGACATTGTAAGCCATCCAATAGTTGCCGAGACATTTCACTCTGAACTACAAATGTCATCCTGCTGATGTAACCCAATCTCATGGGAAGGCATATAAATAGCACGACATTGCAAGAAAATTCTATGTTTTTTTAGGTTTTTCTTGCATCATTTCTATGCTGTTTTCCACGTGTCATTTTTACACCACGCAACAAAACTACGGGAAAGTCTGCAGTTAGATTTGGGCAACAAAACCACTTAGTTAGGTTTGGTTTAGGAAAAAGTAGTGCATGAGACAGGTAATCTGAAAAAAGTCATGTTCGTCTGTGTCCTCCGGTGCTCCTAATGGCATCTGCAAGATTTCACAGACCGGAGGAAAACAACCAATCAGAGCTGAGCTGGAGCCTTGTAGTCTATGAGCAGCTGTCAATCACTCGTGAACTCCGATCAAACGGTCAAACTAGGCAGCGCTGATCAAACATGAATCAATATTCTGTTACTGTAATGCCTATTTCTCGCCTCAAATGTTTTCAGAAACATGTTGAGATCAGTTGAAGAAATACCAAGCACCGTCCACCAGCCGGAACAAACTTTCTCATTTTACAGCTAAACAGTACACTACAAGATGTTTCTGAAAACATTTTACACAAGAAATAGGCATTACAATAACAGAATATTGATTTATATTTGATCAGCGCTGCCTAGTTTGGCCGTTAGATCGGAATTCGCGAGTGATTGATAGCTGCCTCCGTTGAATGAACAGCCAATAGGAACACTCTCTCTCTGAAATGACCTGTGATTGGCCAAAGTCTCCCGTCACGGGCTAGATTTTCTAAAGCCTGAAAACAGAGCCATGAGGATGTGAAGTCTAGTTTTGTCTCAGAACACTTGAATTACAATATGCTGAAAGGTTATTATGGAATTTTTGCCCAATGATGCCAAAAACATTCTGCCTACTGCAGGTTTAAAATAAGTATGTAAACTAAGTAAACTACGTACAAAAACAATGTAACATAAGTATGGAAAAAGTGTCATAAACATCATTACAAAATACGTCACTGACATAACTTACCAAGCAAAACACCAGTCTCCAACACCAGTCTCCTGGTTGAAAGTCCTGTGTTTGGGACCATTCACCTCCCCTCCCACCCATCACAAGCAGTCTTTCTCACTTTTTATTCTACGTCACTACCTCTGAGCGTAGCATATTCATGAGGATACATTTACATTGCAGTTAGTACAGACTACATGGCGTTCAAATGACATGCCAAAAGCAAGAATGGCTTTCTTATTACACACTAAATGCCTTGTGAATTATTGCGTCATTCGTACGCTTTTTTGTGCGACCGGGCTGGCTGATGACACTAGAGATCAGTGGATCACCAAAGTCATCAGGATTCATCCTCTGATGGCAATTTATATCTTTTTGGCAATCCACTCAATAACTCTTGAGATAATTCCCTAATAAACAGAAATATCAACCTGTATCAACCTGGTGGCGCTAGAGGAAAGGTCAGGGGGTCGCTTAAGTGAGCAGGCTTCATCCTCTGGGGATCACGAGTGTCTCTACAAAATGTCATGGAAGTCCATCAAATAGTTAATGAGATATTTCTGTCAGACACTGCCATCCCTAGAGCCACACCGCTAACAAGGCTAAAAATCTAAATTATTAAATAAGGGGTTTTGATGACGTGGGTAAAAAAATTGAGTAGCATCAAAAAAGTATGCCATATTTTACTTCTGCGGTGTAAGTCGCTTTGGACCAAAGCATCTGCCAAATGAATGTAAAGTAATTTATACACCAGTAATAATACAGCTTATTGCAATGAACCCTGGTCGTGACCATTTCTTGATTCTGCAGATTTGCCAATCAGCGTCAGAAATGTAGAAATAAGCACAGACCCCTTGTCCCTGTGCTCCACACAAGTACCAATCAAAATGTGCTGGGCTTCTCCGCTGCAATAATAGATAATCGCCTGGCAGCACTCTGCATATCCTATAAGCACCATGTTCTTCCAGATTCAAAGCAATAAAAGGCACTTGAGGGCTTAATCCAATCTGGCCTTTACGTGAATAGATTAAACCAGAATCCAGATATAAGATCTATAAGATCCATCTTTCCAGCAGATGGGTTGAAATATATGTAGTGGAATGATATGTGCGTTGACACCATCTCAGGTTGTGTATATGCACTAGATATGTATGTCTTCTTCAAATTTAGTCACTGTTTTGTCTGTAAATTTCTGATTTTGATGCAGAACGGGACAGAGAGAGGAAAAAAGCAAGACAGATGTACAATAAAGAGACGATTATTCTACACAGAGGCACTTTACTTATAAAAAACTACACATACACAAGAGTCCCTTCTCTTGCAGCTGCATCATAGCTTTCATTTGATGCAGAGGCTGCTCCTACAAGTGTAGCTTCATGTCTCGAGTCCCATCCACTGCTGAGTAATGCTGCTCCGCATCAAACAACAAGCAAGACTCAGAGGAGGGAATTCGGCTTCACTTTGTGCTTAAAAATAGATCAGAGGGTAAAAAAATGCTCCAGATTTTGTGATTTCATTTCTAATCAAAATTCAAGACAAGACAGCAGCCCACGAGGCGTTTATTTACATGTGAATACCAAGAGATGTTTTAAAAAAATACTCAACTCAATGATATCCATGCATGGCCACATTTACCATAGGCCTAGTAATGTTTTGACTTTAACTGTGCCTACTGCTGACAGTTAATGAGAGTCTGACGTATGTGGCTTCAGTCTTCAGAGTGAGTCATCTCCAACCACTCGTTTAATGATCAGAAGACACAGTAACTGGAGAAAGTTGTGAATGCGTGAACTGGACGTAAAATAGATGTTTCCAGATGGTGAAACTTTTGATTGGTATCAAGTAATTAAAGCATAGCTGTAATACATAGTTGGGACATTTTGAAGGAACGTTTGATTTATTTAAGTGATTTGTCTTTTGACAATATAGCTTAACTTGAAGGAATTAAAATTAGGGCTGTCAATCGATTATATATCTAATCATTATTGTCCATAGTTAATCATGATTAAAAACGTGACAAAGGCAACATGAGGCGACACAACAGGCGGCCTTCGTCGCCACTAGTTCTCTGATGTCTGGTTGGTGTGTCCCCAGCTTTAGGTTTTTTTAGTTTCATATGATGCCAGTTTCTTCACTCTAGCTCTAGAACTGAGCCCGCTACAACCTAAAAATTGCAAGCTGCGTTAAAAATTGGTGTCGATAAAACAAATTTGCCATAACGCGTTAACTTTGACAGCCCTAATTATAATTCAAACTGATGATAAATAATTAACAATGTGACCTTTATTTTATTATTCAAATGGTATGACTTTCCCTGGTGGAATATAGGTCTCATGTTTGGAAAAAAAAACTTCACTGTTTCATTTATCTCAGTCAGTCTTTGCAGAGCTTGAGTGGGTGGCAGAAAGATAAATATGCTGTTGTAGCATGCCAAATACAGAGGGGTGAATAAATGTATTATAGATTAGAGTGTGTTGAGGTAAGATGTAAGAGGACTAACCACTATAAAACAAAAATCTGTTTGTTGGGAGATGAGGTCTTTAACACATTTGTGCCCACAACTGAAATTTTTAATTTCTTTTGGTGGAAGTGTTCTCTGGGCTTGCCTATAAGCACAAATATGGAAAAAAATATCAAAATCGGTCAAACCGTTTGGCTGAAATGTGAGTTTTTCTTATCATACTATATCTAGTATTTGGGCACATACTGTTTTTGCTCCAGGCTCCATCATACTTTAGGAAAAAACAGTAGTTCCATGTGCCCAAATACTCCATGATAAGAAAATGGCTGTATCTCAGAAACTACAAGGAGAAAAGTCAAGTATTTTGTATCCATGAACTCATAACAAGTTTAATATCAAAGATATGCACGCAGTGTAAAAAAATATTTCATATGGAAAACATTTAATAAACAATGTTAGCATTTTTTTTTTTTTTTCATTTTTCCAAAATCCTGATTTTGACTATTAATGAAAGTGTGATTTTTCATGTCATCTACAAATTGCAAATGTGTACTGTTAGATACTTGCCCAAACTCTATTATGGACATTCTGGCTGACAAACAGCTGTTTCCGGACCAAATAATATTCCCTAAGCTTGGTCTGTCTGCTGCTTAATGTTATCCCATGCATGTTTTTGCAGTCTGGCTACTGCCGTGTTGCTTAGCCTGTTTGTCCACTGCTTGTATATGCTACTCTTGATCTGTTGTTGTATTTCCTGATGCTCTTTGTCTGCTACTGCCCGATGCTTGTGTACTAGTCTGCATGTCTTTTATGTAGTGCTTGCGGTTAAATGTAAAGCTTGTTGTGATTGTTTGTCTTTGCTACTCTTGTTATGTTGTTGTATTGCCTGATACTGTTTGTCTGGTACTGTCTTTTGATTGTGTGCCTGTCTGCATTTTTCTTTTATGTAATGCCTGTTGTCATATGTAATGCTTGTCAAGTATGCTAGTGCTGTCTTTTTAACTTTTTACATTTCTTTTTACCCCCTACCCCCTTCCCTCAAGAGACACCGCTTTTTGCCAGGCCGCCATTGTAAATAAGAATTTGTTCTTAATTGACTTGCCTGGTTAAATAAAGATTAAATAAAAAAATAGATACTTGCCCATGTCCAAATTTCAAGACTTTTGACCAATCAGAACAAATGTGGCATTTTCCTTATCATACTAATTATAGTCTTTGGGCACAAATGGGTTAAAAAATCTTTCCCTGTGATCTAAGCCACAGCTTCATGTTGTATGACATGTGCTGAGGAAGTACTACTATACATCAGCTGCATCTTGTTTAAACAAACTGACACCGAGCTACAAGTGCCACAAATGCTTCGTCTTTTCTGACCTTCATGTCTCCAGTTAGCATGCTGCCCATGTTTACCAGTGCTGCCCAGTATACAAGGCACATATTCAGACAGCCGCCTCCTATGTCATTGATGGAGCGCTGCATGCAGACTTCCAACTTGCTAATGTCCATTAACTTTCCTCGACAGTGTGTCAATTGAAATGCAATTTCTTTCACCCAACATCCATAAGGTGTTTTAAAGTACATGGCTTTGTTTGTCGCATGGCAATAATTGGAGTAATTAGTGCTACAGTGGCACTACAATAATGCATCACAGCCACTTTACATCAAATAAACACACCCCTGTACCTTTACCTTGTGACATTTTGCTATAAAAAAAACCTTTTGATAAACCTCAGGCTACAAGCTGATGTTATGAAATGCATCTGACAGGTGATTCCACCTTTTCATTACTCTGCTGTCAGCTGCAGGGAAGGCTGTGTGTGATAAAAAATGTGCCAAAAAGATCCACTCTGACATGACATACCATTAGAAATCCCATCAGACAATAATTGAGACCAAAGAGGGGCACATCTAAACTGACACAGGGAGGACGTATCCTTTTTTTAAGGTGCGTTACAGCTCAGAGAAGGTTAAAGGTAAAGCACAAGTGAAGAGGATTGTGTTATATTCAAACACATTCGCAGTTTCATGCCCTGCGAGAAAAACAACAACAGAATATCCACTAATGCTGAGTGGCACAATGTGGTGAGGAGAGTGTGACGTTCAAACGCAACAGGATGCGACTGCAGCTCAATGACCATATATGTCTCTTTCCAGCCCCGCTCCGCTCAGTCAATACCCTCGACCACAGAGCAAATCTGAAAGAAATGTAAGGAGGAGCCATTACAAGGGAGAGAGAGAAAACCCAGTGGGAAGGGATTGGGAATCTATCAAAGGGACGGAGAACAAAACTGATCCACGCAATTATTGTTTCAGCCCCGCTAAGAGCCCATGGCTTAGGGAAAATCCATCAAGTCATTTCATTAGGACAGACCTCGGCAGTGAAAAGATCTGGAGACAATGGAGCCACTTTCTGGAGAACAGTGGTTTCACATGAATAAGCTGCTCTCACAGAGGTCAAATGAACATGCAGGCTCATGTCCTGCGAAACGGAGAAATACTGTCAAGTGAAAACACTTGATAACAACAACCAAGGGAGACCTTGGCCGCGCTTCAGAAAGCAGGTTTAACAAACTCTGAGCCTAAGCCTGAACTCTGAGTTGACTAATCCTGGAGGTGGGAAACTCAGAGTTTTGGGTTCCAGAACTGCTGATAAGAGTCAGTTTAATCAACTCTGACAAAGAGTATAGAAGCAGAGGCGAAACTCTGGTGCTTTTTTGACAATGACCGCTAGATGGCGCTGCGGTAGCGGTGCCACCATTTTGGAATAAAAACACCAATGAGTCGATAGCCATGGATGTATAAAGAGATGTCTGTAAATCAGAGGATCTTTTTTTTCAGGTAAATCAACTTCCCAGTATGAACACTTTCATTTAAATCATTATGTCCTTAAAGTTATAAAAATAACTAATAGCTGAATGCAGAGTTATTTTCGGCATAATGAACGTGCATCAGACCCACGGGACTGCACCACCCTGAACGTTCATATGACATATCCGGTTCTGCCGGCTTCCTGCTAGATGTAATAAAGGATATTGACTGTTATTCATCACTTTTATTATCTAATAATAAACCATGGGCTGTATGCTGTAAACCTGTACCGTGGTGGATGTATTAACATCTCTGTTCCCAAACAACCGGCTATGTAGTTGTAGGCTATTCACTAACAAGTAGGGCAAATGCACGGGTACATCCTCTTATACATCCATGGTCTGTGGTCTATTAGACATTGATTTTGGAGGTCCTTGATATGAGAAAGTTTGAGATTGCTCTCAAAATCTGTGTGCTGGATATTTTCCATTTATGGCCATCGCTCACTTAACGCTCCTCTGAGAAGCGGCCGGGCAAAAGGTTTAATAGATAAATAAGTAAGTAAATAGTTATAATATTATGCATATTTATAGTATTTCTATTGTTCAACACAGGCCATTTCGGTAGAGACATTAAATATATGACAATAGAATAGAAATAATATTGTTTAACTTTTGGACGGCTCTTTGTAGGCGGACGTTTCACTGGCATCATTGTGGCAGTTGACTTGATTACAGTCCAAAATGGCAGAGGCGTAGGTCTGCTGCTGGGCGCTGGCGTTGCAATGGAACATATAATGAACTTTTAATTCTTGGCAATATATGTTCTTTGGTAACAATCTAGGCTAATATCTTTAAATTCTGACGCAAAACTCTGCCAATTAATGGGCTTCGATACCGCTTTGATACAGACTGAATGAACGTGGAAATGAAGTGTGTCTGGCTCTGCAAGACGGAGGTGACAGAGAGAAACTCAGGGTTTGTTGAAGAAAACCTGTGAGCCAGCAGGTTAGGTTCACAGAGTTAGTTACCATGGTAACTGACCCAGAGTTTAAATGAGCTCTCTTCCTGGAACTGAAAGTCCAGAGTTTACGTCACCTCAGGTTTAACCAACTCAGAGTTTTCTCTAATCCTGCTTTCTGAAACAGGAGTCTGGGAGTGGAGATGCCGTTCTTGTAATCAGGGCCGGATTTAGGCATAGGCCATATAGGCGGTTGCATAGGGCACCACCTTCTGGGGCCGGCTGGCCGCCCTCTAAAAAAAAAAAAAAAAAGAAAAGAAAACAAATTTTGCCTAGGGCACCAAAAGGGCTAGAGTCGGCCCTGCTTGTAATTAAAAAAGTACGGACAAAAAAAAAAAATGAATCATCTAACGAAAAAGGGAGATGATCTACTGAGAAATGGAAAGGCTCCACTCTACACTGTATTCTAATGTAGAAGGGATACCATTTTGAAATACATGAAATTAATGGGGTTTTTTTTTGCATTCTGCTGTCAAGAAATGATGGAAGACACGGGTTGATCTGCAGCAGCTGAGATGTGACTTCAAGTGAAACGTTTTCGCTCTGTTGCTTCACAGCAAGAAGATCCACTGGCCTGGTGTTCTCAGGTTCCCCAGTGTCTGCATGGGTTTCCTCTGAGTTCTCCAGTTTCCCTCCCACAGTCCAAAGACATGCAGCTCAGGTGAACTGGAAACTGTAGGTGGGATTGCTTTGTCTATGTGTCAGCCTGGTGAGTCTGCCAACCTGTTCAGAGTATACGGTATCGAGGTCCCGCCCACACACACGCCCGAGCCAATCACGAGCAGAGCATGGCCACAGCTTGCTAGCATGAGCAACCTTGCTTCTACATTAGCTCTTTGGCTAGAAAGACACAACAACTAACCATAATATCTCTATAATTACATTTATGATCACAGTGACATGTTCTATTACACAGACTCGTTATGGAAAGATAAATTACATCTCCTCTCGTACAATTCCCGAACCTCCAACTCCGCGACTACTTCACTCAGAGCAGTTGTTAATCACAGCTGTCAATCATGACGTCTCACACCCTTTTTATAGCATCAAATAACTAATTAAAACCAAACTTATCAGAAAAATTAACACTTGAAGATACATCAGCATGATAAGAACTACCTAAAATGGCATTGATATTTATTTGACGTGTATTTTGACTTTTTAGTTTGACCCATATCCCATCCGTTAACATGGCGGGGGTCGGATTTATGACCTATACCGCAGCCAGCCACCAGGGGGCGATCGAGATGTTTTGGCTCCACTTATGGGGAGCTGTCATGTCGTCCATCTTTATATACAGTCTATGGCTAGTACGCTAAGCTGTGGTGAACATGGTAAACATATCTGCTATGCAAATGGCACATAGTGCAAGTCACTACAGTAGTGGACAATACTAGGTTTTGGAGTGTCAAAGGTGTGTGTGTGTGTGTGTGTGTGTGTGTGTGTGTGTGTGTGTGTGTGTGTATGTGTGTGTGTGTGTGACACACACCAGTAAGCCTTCACTCAATTACAAAACAAGCAGCATCATCACTGACCGCAGTGGACACCCATTAGCAGGCATGTGTGAATGTGTGTGCGTGTTTGCATAGACGTGTTGAGAGAGAAACTAAGCGGGAAGGGGAATAACGGGACTGGCATGACATTAAACCTGACAGAGAGGAAACATCATCACCTGCTGTGAACTACGACGGCTCCACATTCATTTCCACTGGTCCACTGGTCACAACGCTCACTAATAAGGAGAGAGAGAAGTGAAGATATGCAGCCTGTGCTAAGATCCAAGCTGATCTGATGTACTTGTTAACCATGAGACAAGGAAAGGACAACATGTAACTGCAAGTATTTCTATGTAAGATTCTGTTTTTAATAAGGCACAGGATATTAGAAGTTGTTTATAAATCAAATACAGGACTTTTATATACATCTTCTAATAGGGAGATTTTAATATTCTTCAGTTATTATCCTGAACATAATATGTGATTCCAATTTGATACCTGCGTCATTATCAAATGTCAAAATGTAAATGCAAAAGTGACACATAAAAAACAACCAGATAGATTTGTATGAAATACAAATCTGAGTCACAATTTGTCACATTATCTCATTACAAAAAGAGACTATCATTGCATTTAAATTTTTTAAAATAATTACTATTTTGGACAAATGAGAAGAATGAGTCAGAAATGAATCAACATAGCAGCTCAGATGACAGATGCAGATTGATATTGACAGACAGAAAAGTGTTGTCCTGCACAACGCCAAGGTATAAAACATAACCTGTGTTACTTCTTGAAATGCACAGATTTATATATATACACACACACACACTATTTTTTAGGTGTCCAGATATGACTAATTATGTCCTAATAAGGCTCTATTTTCAGTCACTATTCAGCCCTTTGAAGACGTCAAATGTCTTCTATCTGTCCTCCTTTAGTGACATCTTGTTAAAGCGCAATAACACATGCCACATCCACGCTTAATTAAGTCCTCCAGAGTCACGCGCTTCTGTGCTCTTGTGAACGTCACAACAGCATCACTATTCATTAGCATGCATATAGTGTAGATCGTGTGTAATTCTTTGTAACACGGCAATGGAAATACAATTCACAAAAAGGTTGAATTTTTCAGTTCACTTGTAACCTATTGCTTCAGCTGACTGTTAATTTGACGTTTTTCTCAAGAGGGGAAACTTGAGAAGAAGAAAGAAGTTACGAGAGTGAGCAACTAGGACACTGAATCACACAGAGCAAGTAAGAATGTTAAACAACGTTAGTGCTTACATTTATTTAGGTGAATCTAAACATTGCAGATGTTTTGATCGACTATTAAATCTCCATCAGTATTCACTTTGAGTCATTTTCATCAAAATTATGATAAAAATGGAGTGGTCAGTGGTCACATGGAGAAGGATTCAAACATTTAAAAGTACGGTGTGTAGGATTTGGCGACATCTAGTGGTGTGGTTGCCTATTGCAACCAACTGAGCACCCCTCCGCTCACTCCTCCTATGAATATTATATTCGATTTCTACTAATAGATCCCCCGAAATGTTACACACTGGTCCTTTAATGCACATAGGCTTGGGTTAGTCACCATAGGCTATTCACATTTAGTTTTAAATAAAGACAAATACAAAACTCTTCATGATCATGAGTACACTACAAACACCACGTTAGAGATGAGATTATGAATTATCGTCTCAATTCCAAAGTTTCCCATGATACCAGGAAATGTTAAGTTGAATTTGGGGGGAAACTGAGGATTTGAAGGTTTTAATTAAGATTTTATATTGGACTTTAACATTTCACTCAGGGTAAATATAATGTAGTTTCAATGAAATACTAGAACAAGTAGATACAGAATATAAATATGATGCTATCAAACAGTGAGGACAAGTTTTTCTTCCTAACTTGGGATTTAAAAGATTTTAATTCAAGAGGTTGACTGAATGTTTTATGAAATTTCTCTGTGCTCTTGTACACGTCCAAATAAATTTGACAGAAAAAGTATCCTTTTATATATACCATCAAGATCTTATGGTGAAACACATGTTACAATATAAAAAGATCCAGTTCCTGGTATTAATTGTATGCGTTTGTATTATATAATGTATAACACAGATACTACATGGCTTTTTGCTCATTCATACAGAGTAGCGTGTGTGCATGTCTTTGTTACAAAAATCATCACAGAAATGTGGCCTTTCTCCATTTTACCAGGATGAAATAAACAGAGTCCCAGCAGTGGGCCTCTCTATTGTGCAATCAAATGAGATAGCAGGATGAGTTTCCTCTCACTGAAATTGAAGTCATAGCACAGTTCAACCATGACTGATTGCCTCTGCTCAGGCCCAGTAGTACACAGAGATTTATCTCTATCGTTCTTTTACTCCGTTTGTCTCCGCGAGCGTGGAACGAAACCTTTAGCTCACTGTTGTTGCTGTTGATGGGCGGCCGTGAGGAAACGCAGCCATGCACACACGGTCGGGACCATGTGCCTCTGCAACACATGGCTGCTTCAACAGGGGGGTTAGATGTTTGTTCTGTGTACTGTTGGAAATCAAAGATTAAAATACCACTGATAATATAATTCACATACTATTTCTGAGTTTCAATTTATACTAAGCCAGTGTCTTTATATGAACAACACACTGTGGAGCTGATCCTGGAGCTGTTCCATATATAGAACAACTCCTGGGACACGATGTCAGCACACATTTTTGCATTCACTGATTCCCTGCATTCAAATTAGATTGCTTTGGATCTAATATTTATATTGGGTGTAATATTTTGCTCTTTTAACATGCAGTTCCCCCCCATTGGTTTGCCTGACATTTCTACAGTATATTGTGTATCAGCGTGGCCCAACTTTTAATTGAAGCTATGTGATGTTTACACTGACTGAAATTTTTTTATGGCACAATTCCATGCAAAGAAATATACTCTATGTGTCGTGCATCATTTTATATAATACAGTATCTCTCCGAAATTCAGCTTGACATATTCAAATTTGGTATCCTTAGAAACTTTTGGCTGGAAAGCATGAATTTGTAATGACTGACCACTGGTAAGCTGCTGCTTTTAAACAAAAGTTGTATTGATTGAATTTAGCCTCTGGAGTCAGTTTTTATTACATTGTCATTGGACTGTGACATGAAAAAATTGCCGCTCGAGAACATCATCAATTCATGTCTTGATGCTCTGATTTCCACCTGAGGGAGACTTTCATATTTTCGTATATGGGTTTTTCTGCAACGGGCATTTTTGAGTTCCAGCAATGAAATTTTGGATTTATGTTCAAATTTGCAGTGCAACGCTTCATAAATATATACACAGTGGTATTACCCATCATGACATATTTAATAATTACTAAATAATGTGATTTAATTTAATTTATGAAAATTCAATTCAATTCAAATTCAATTTATGAAGCATTTCCTGAGTCCAAACATAACTTTTCTTAATGTCCCACAACTGTGGCCTCAGTGTTGAGATATGTAAAATTAGCTAATTAAATTATTATATGACATTATTTCAAATGGAATTCTTTCGTACACGTACTGCTTTACACCATATTAAAATATTTTTTTTGTTTACAAATCTAGTTTCTATGGAAACAGAAGTTAGCACATGGATGACAGGTTTGGCCACCCACTAGGTGACCCTCAAGATCAAGAAAAACAAGGTGAAGATCACCTTTTCTCCAGAAGTAGTTATAGTGGCGCATTACCATACAGCTTAGTAATTGTGTATCTACATTAAAAAAAACAAAAAACGGATTACTGTTGAATTCATGTATACTGG
>CAKALU010002369.1:6274-25961 GCA_916700995.1 Hozukius guyotensis | reverse complement strand
TGTATAACTGGTGTATAACTGGAGTGTAACTGGTGTGTAACTGGTGTGTAACTGGTGTGTAACTGGTCTATAACTGGTGTGTAACTGGAGTGTAACTGGTGTGTAACTGGTGTGTAACTGGTCTATAACTGGTGTGTAACTGGAGTGTAACTGGAGTGTAACTGGTGTGTAACTGGAGTGTAACTGGAGTGTAACTGGAGTGTAACTGGTGTGTAACTGGTGTGTAACTGGAGTGTAACTGGTGTATAACTGGTGTATAACTGGAGTGTAACTGGTCTGTAACTGGTCTGTAACTGGTCTGTAAATGGAGTATAATGGTACACAGACGTCAGGGTTGGATGTTTCAAGTCGTTAGTGAACGTCTCATTTTTGTTCTGAAGAAACTTGAGAAGTTTTCACCCTGAAGTTTGTCTCAGTGACTCAAACCGAGTTTCCTTCAGCTGCTTCCTTCAGCAGCAGCTTGTGGTTGCTGACATATCAGATCTCAGCTCTGTACCAGAGAACAGGAAGTGTGTGTGTGTTGATTTACTCTACGCTGTGCGTGCGTGCGTGCGTGCGTGCGTGCGTGCGTGCGTGCGTGCGTGTGTGTTCTGGGTGGCAGCAGTGGTTGTTGTTACCTGTTAGCTCGCTCTGTTTCCTGTAGCTTTCACCCGTTCCTTTATTAAAAGCACTTTGGTGTGAAGCTGGTGGAGCTGCTGTGAATCTCCATTTCTACTGATCTCCCGAAAATTGGAAAATTCCGAAAATCGGAAATGCGTCCCATACTGCCCAAAATTCAGTATCTGAAATCCACCGATCTGATATAGGGAAGTCCATAATTAACCGTTAACCGACATTAAGCGTTTTAACCGATTAACACTATCGGTTAAAACGGTTAAAAGAAATGTTAATAATGAACTCAAAAGCTGAGCGGCTCAGAGGAGCGGCTCATCTCTTTAAGGAGAAAAGCTGGTCCACCTTAACAGCCCACCTTAAGAGACGGAGCCGGAGTTGCAGGATACAGGAAGTCGGCTCCGGTCTCTCCGGCTCGCTTGAGCGGAGCGGAGGAGTTGTAGTTTCGTAGCATTTATTCACCGACAAATAAACTGTACACACACTGCTACACCTACGTTCACAGCTAGAACGCCACCAACAACCTCACACTCACCGCCAACACACACACAAGGTCTGTTGGAAACTCGCTTAAGTTATGCAGACTGTGCGGCGGCGAGCACGAAGCCTCCGGCAACGCTAGAGCTGCTAACGTAGCACAAATACACACACTGTTTGTTGGACACTCACTAAAGTTAATCCGGGCAGACACACAGCTGACAACCTGCTAAACTAAACTAAATGTGCGGTGGAGACTTTTACTGGGAAAGTGGCTGCATGTCCGCGACACTACACGCAGCATCGTAGCTGCTAAGTTAACGCTCCCGGACGGTGAACTGGAGACTCCCTTCAACGATTATCTGTTGTCAGAGGTCAAGGGACCCCTTTGAAAATGGACATGACAGTTTTTCCTCGCCAAAATTTAGCGTAAGTTTTGAGCGTTATTTAACCTCCTTCATGACCAGCTAGTTTGACAGTTTGTATGTTTGTTGTGTTTTGTCTTTTAGGATTCGTGTTGCCGGACCTCCCGGAGCAGTTTGGACCCCCGGACACGGCCCCCCCGCTCCTCAGCAGACTGATAGAAGCCATAGAGACCAAAGGTACCAAACATCACATATACTAAAACATGGTAATATTCCCCATGAAACGGACGTTAGAGCGTCTCTAGCTGCTGTAGTGTGACGTATCTCAAAGTGAAACTGAATATTTGAGCAGTGTACAGTTTAAAAGATGGATTTAAATTAAAACATTCTCATTTGATTGGGGTGCTAAAACGTGGGCGGTTTAATGAGATATAGATAAAAATATATCCACAACATGTACAAATTTATTTATTTTTGCATTTTTTTTTTAATATTTTATAATATTATTTTAAATAAATAAATATAAAATAATGATAAAAATGAATACATAAATAAATAAAAGGGGAAATTAAACAGAAAAGTAAATAAATAAAGGAATTAATACAAAGATAAATAAATATAGAAGCAAATTAAAAACAGGTATATCAATTTATATCACATTTTATCAATTAATTAATGTCTACATTTAGTTTTAATATTATGTTTGCTATATTTAACGACATATTTATTTATTTATCTTTGTATTAATTCCCTTATTTATTTACTCTTCTGATTAATTTTCCTATTTATTTATTTATCAATTTTTTAAATGTAGTTATTTATTTTTACATTTATCTTTTTATTTATATCTTAACATATTATTTTAAATAAATACATTTAAAAAATAATGAAAATAAATACATAAATAAATAAAAGGGAAAATTAAAGGAGAAGAGTAAATAAATAAGGAAATTAATACAGAGATAAATAAATAAAGAAGCAAATTAAAACAGAAATATCAATTTATGTCACATTTTATCATTTAATTAATGGCTATATTTATTTTTTATATTATTTTTACTACATTTAATGACATATTTATATATTTATTTATCTAATCAGTTATTTATTTATTCATTTATTTTTGATTTTGGCAGGCTTGGGTTCACATGGAGACTCAGAGTCTTGGCAGGAAAATAAGAATAAAATAAAAATGACCAAAAGTATATTCTCCTCTGTCTGTACATAACGTGGCTGAACACACAGCTTTTGTTTGTTTCTATCACATCTACCTGTTAATATCTGACGTTTGGATCATGTGTGTGTGCTGCAGGTCTGGAAAGTCCCAGTCTGTACCGCGGTCTGAGCGGAGGAGGTCTGGACACCCGGCAGCTGACCGACGCTGGTGAGGAGGCTTCTTCTTCTTCTTCTTCTTCTACTGTCACACATGTTTATTCTTTATTAGAGTAGAGATGCAGACAGGAAGTAGTAAAGGATGGAGGGGGGACTGACAACCACGGCGACGCCGCAGTTAGGAATTTTAAAGGAGATGAGCTGTAAATAACTCTAAACTGAGGTGCGTTTGTTTTCAGACCTGGAGCAGCTGGAGGTGTCGTCGCTGTGTGACGGGGTGTTCCGGTTCCTGCAGGATCTGCCCGGTCCCGTCCTCCCCTCCACGCTGCAGGCCGACATGATCCACGCAGTACAAGGTCAGATTGAAGCCGTCCAGACGACACTCTGCAGCCGTCCTGATCTGAGTCTGTTTGTTAACAGCTGAGTGTGTTTGTGTCTGCAGAGGTCCGGGACCTGGAGGAATGTGCCCAGGTGCTACGGGGGGTGGCCAGCTCGCCGACCTGCCCGGCCCAGTACGGCCTCACCCTGCTCAGCGTGGTCCGACACCTGGCCCGGCTCTGCCTGCACAGCGCCAAGAACCAGCTGAGCCCCCGAAACCTGGCAGAGAGCTTCAGCCCACCGCTGTTCAGACAGGCTGCAGGGTCAGTGGTCAACACACACTTTCTATACTTGTGAGGACATAATGCATTCCCTTATGGAGGGCGGAGCCTGCCAAAATAAAAAATAAATCAATAAATTACTCGATAAATAAATAAACATGTCATTAAATATAGCAAAAATAATATTAAAAATAAATGTGTCAATAAAAATAGCAAAAATAATATTAAAAATAAATGTGTCATTAAATATAGCAAAAATAATATTAAAAATAAATGTATCATTAAATATAGCAAAAATAATATTA
This sequence comes from Hozukius guyotensis, assembly GCA_916700995.1. Classification (NCBI taxonomy): domain Eukaryota; kingdom Metazoa; phylum Chordata; class Actinopteri; order Perciformes; family Sebastidae; genus Hozukius; species Hozukius guyotensis. The sequence continues at coordinate 22,271 of CAKALU010002369.1, read as the reverse complement.
AAAATAAATGTATCATTAAATATAGCAAAAATAATATTAAAGATAAATGTGTCATTAAATATAGCAAAAATAATATTAAAAATAAATGTAGCCATTAATTAATTGATAAAATGTGCCATAAATTGATATTTTTGTTTTAATTTGCTTCTATATTTATTTATCTTTGTATTAATTCAATTTAATTACTCTTCTGCTTAATTTTTCCTTTTATTTATTTATTTTTTATTATTTTTAAAATGTATTTATTTAAAATAATATGTTAAGATATAAATAAAACAAATGTAAAAATAAATAACTACATTTAAAAATTGATAAAAAAAATAAATACATGAAAATTAAACAGAAGAGTAAATAAATAAGGGAATTAACACAAAGATAAATAAATATAGAAGCAAATTAAAACAGAAATATCAATTTATGTCACATTTTATCAATTAATTAATGTCTACATTTATTTTTTATATTTTAGCTACATTTAATGACATATTCATTTATTTATCTATTTTTGATTTTGGCAGGTTTAAGTTTAAAATATAAAGTTAGAAATGTTTGAATTTTTTTTTTTTTTACATGTGACTGACAGTTGTTTGCAGGGATTTGGACATATTTAATTTATGATAAATAATGAAAAATTTGGTTGAATTTCAGTTACAGGTAACATCACAGTAACACGTTAATCCTGACATGAAGCATGGCTCTAGTGGTAGCTTTTAGCACGTCTATACATCATTTTATTTAAGTTTAAGTTACAATTACTTTATTTTTTATAGATATGAATCATATAAAATTATACTCTTAATGACGAACTGGTTCCTGTGTTAGTGTCGTTGCTCCTTAAAGACTTTAAGACCGTCTTATCTAAATCTGAATCCTTGTTGTTGAATCTGACGTTTGAGTCTCTGTTCCGGTTCAGGTCTGAATCCAGTCTGGATCCTCTGGTTCAGGTCCTGGAGGTTCTGATAACCAGCGAGCTCAACATGAACCAGGCTGCACCAGGTAGGTGGTCTCAGCTTCTTCATCCAAATACTGAAGGTCCCGATTAACAGCTTTAAATTATTGACCTGATAATAATGAAAGTTAAACTGGAAGAATGAGACTCCTGAAGCTGATGTGATCATATAGAGCAGGAGTCAGCATCCTGCGTCTCTTCAGCTCCTCTCCAGCGGCTCCCTGTGGAGTTTTAGAAAAATTAGTGGAAGTGAATAACTGTTTTTTGTTTACATTTTCATTTTCATTTATCATTGTTGTAGGTCTATGGTACGACGGTACGACGGAGTATTAGGGCCACATTGAGGAAATAAATAAATCTGATATTTAGAGAATAAAGTCATAATATTATAAAGTAGTAATTTTACGTGTTATTTTCTTTTTTCTTGTAAAGTTATGACTCTATTCTCGTAATATTACGACTTTTTATCTCGTTAAGTTATGACTTTATTCTCGTTAAGTTATGACTTTATTCTCGTAACATTACGACTTTTTTCTTGTAAAGTTATGACTTTATTTTCGTAACATTACGACTTTTTTCTTGTAAAGTTATGACTTTATTCTCGTAAAGTTATGACTTTATTCTCGTAAAGTTATGACTTTATTTTCGTAACATTACGACTTTTTTCTTGTAAAGTTATGACTTTATTTTCGTAACATTACGACTTTTTTCTTGTAAAGTTATGACTTTATTTTCGTAACATTACGACTTTTTCTCTCGTTAAGTTATGACTTTATTCTCGTAAAGTTATGACTTTATTTTCGTAACATTACGACTTTTTTCTCGTAAAGTTATGACTTTATTCTCGTAAAGTTATGACTTTATTCTCGTAATATTACGACTTTTTCTCTTGTTAAGTTATGACTTTATTCTCGTAAAGTTATGACTTTATTCTCGTAATATTACGACTTTCTCTCGTTAAGTTATGACTTTATTCTCGTAAAGTTATGACTTTATTTTCGTAACATTACGACTTTTTCTCTCGTTAAGTTATGACTTTATTCTCGTAAAGTTATGACTTTTTTCTCGTAATATAGCAACTTTTTTATCATAATATTACGACTTTTCTCTCGTTAAGTTATGACTTTTTTCTCGTAATATTCTGACTTTATTCTGTAAATCTCAGATGTTTTTTCCCTCAATGTGGCTCTAATACTCCGTAGTACATTGTCTCTTTGGCCCTCACTGCATTAGACTTATATTCTATATACTTAGACTATAAACTGTGTTACCTTCATCACAATGATCACATGTTTTGCGGCTCCAGACAGATTTTTATTTTATTTTTTTGCCTAAAATGGCTCTTTTGATAGTAAAGGTTGCTGAGCCCTGATCTAGAGAGAGGCCGTGACAGAGTGATACTTCTTTTACCTCATAAACAATCTTTGGCTGAGTACAGACTGTGTTGCTTCTTCATCATCCAACGTCACATGACGCGTTTAAAATCTAATAATTAAAGACGAATCTTTGTAACTTTCAGTTCCTCTTAACAGCTGTGAACCAGCTGGATCTGCGTCACCGTCACAAGTCACAGCTGTTGCTCAACCTGAAGACGTTTGTCACATTTTCTATCCAGATGAGATTAGAGCTGGATATCAAAACCAGTCTATAAAGATCTATAACCTTGTTGACTGATTCTTTGATCACATAGTTCCTGATTTAAATCAAAACATTGCCGGTTTTAGACTTTATTTTGTTGTACGGCTGCTTGTGAGGATATAAAATCAAACTCTGATGGATCTGAGAAGTTTAATAAATCATCATGTTTGTTTAGATGAATCTGAGGTATCAAACATCGACTTGGTTGTCCTAACCAGATACCGTTGACAATAGTTCTTCAAATGATACGAGCTTGAGTTCTCTAATCTGAGGATCAAAGTTGTTTGTTGCACCGAGAGGAAGTTTGTTTTAACGCCATTAAGGCAACTTGCGATTTTTAATTAATCTCTTAAAGCTGGAGTAGAGATACTGGCGACATTTTTCAGACATTTTGCGGACATTTTTTAAACTTCTTTTCTGACTTCTTTTTGACATTTTTCGAATTTATTTTTTACTTTTTTCCGATATTTTTTTCTTACTTTTTCAGGACATTTTTCAGACATTTGCCGGACTTTTTTCAGACTTTTTAAAAAACTTTTTTTCAAACATTTGTCGGACATTTTTCAGACTTTTTTCAGACTTTCTTTTTTTTACTATTTTCGGACATTTTTCAGACAATTGTTGGACCTTTTTAAAAAAACTGATTTTCGGACATTTTTCGGGTGAAACTAGTAAACCTGATGAATCCATCGGTACAAACCATGTCAGACTAGCTGGTCATGAAGGAGGTTAACTAACGCTCCGAACTTACGCAAAATTTTGGCGAGGAAAAAACTGTCATGACCATTTTCAAAGGGGTCCCTTGACCTCTGACCTCCAGATCAGTGAATGTAAATGGGTTCTATGGGTACCCACGAGTCTCCCCTTTACAGACATGCCCACTTTATGATAATCACATGCAGTTTGGGGCAAGTCATAGTCAAGTCAGCACACTGACACACTGACAGCTGTTGTTGCCTGTTGGGCTGCAGTTTGCCATGTTATGATTGGAGCATATAGTTTTATGCTAAATGCAGTACCTGTGAGGGTTTCTGGACAATATCTGTCATTGTTTTGTGTTGTTAATTGATTTACAATAATAAATATATACATACATTTGCATAAAGCAGCATATTTGTCCACTCCCATGTTGATAAGAGGATTAAATACTTGAGAAATCTCCCTTTAAGGTTCATTTTGAACACATAACAAATGTGCGATTAATCGTGATTAAATATTTTAATCGATTGAAATGAATTAATCAGAAATGATGGCCACATGATTATTCCTCATTGTGTCATTCATTAATTCATCCATTCAGTCAGTCAGTCGGTCAGACGGAGCGGCATCTGAAACGATGACATCATCCATCCACACAGTGAAAGATGCAGCAGAGGAGGAGAGGGAGGAGGGGGGGTGTTGCCTCGGTGATATCACTGCCATCGCAGGATTGGCTGGGGGCGGCGGTGATGTCACACATCTCCAAGCTGCTCTCCTGAGCTTTGAACTGAGGCTCAGAGAGGGAGACGGACGCAGACAAAAGTTACGTCGTTTTAAATCTTTTAAACGCCGGAGACGGCTGCAGGTTTAGGATCAGAAGAAGAAGAAGAGACGGCTGCAGGTTTAGGATCAGAAGAAGAAGAAGAGACAGCTGCAGGTTTAGGATCAGAAGAAGAAGAAGAGACGGCTGCAGGTTTAGGATCAGAAGAAGAAGAAATGTTTGAGCAGGCGGTTGGTTTCTCTGAGGAGGAGTCTGGAGGTGTGAAACAGAGACCAGTAACAGAGGAAATCCTGCAGATCTCACTCGTCAGTGCAGCCCGGTGTGTCTTTAAATCAGAGTGATAGTCGGGGGAAAAAGACAGAAAGATCCAGACCTGGACCTGCTTCCTCCCAGATGACGTCAGTTGTTTTTTTCCGAGGCCGGATCAGCTGTAGTCAGGACATCATGAGATCCAGATCGGAAGGATCCGGGTTCTGTTTTTCACCTCTGAAGGTTTAGAGGCCGACATGGAGCGAGAGGAGGGCGGCGGGGCCGAGGCCGAGCCGCCGAGGGGACGAGACAAGATCCTCTGCTACATTAACATGCAGAGTCCAGGTAGGAGATCAGACCTGAACCTGGAGCTGCGTAGACCAGCACCTGGTGGCGGTCTGACTCAGCACGGAGACATTACTAATGATTTTAAACTCCATCATGTGTTTATATATTTTATAAAGCGTCTCTTAAGATGCATCTTTGCGTAGAGGAAGAAAGGTGTTGTGGGTAAAAGTCGGTCGCAGAGGAGCCGACGCTCAAACATCCCAAATCTCAATGCGTCAAGCGAGCTGATTGGTTGATCCAACATCCTGTCGGGAAGTTTTCTTTCATATTTTGGGCGTAGCAGTGTCAGCAAGTGGTCTTCTAGCAGAGCAGGAAACTAGATTAGTCTTGGAGGCAATGGGATAAAGATTTTGGTATCTGAAGCGTTCTGGTTTCCGTTTGTAGTCCGAGTAGTATTGACCAATCACGTTGGATGCAGGTAAACAGTCCGTGTGGAGAGCAAAAGAGGCGGAACGCATCGGCTGAAATGTAATCAGGGAACTCATCGGCTATCGTCTGACGATGATTTATCTTTTTATTGGTGTGAAATCAGCTTGTTAACCGGCTACTGGTGAAACAATCCGGTCGTACACGTCGTCTCTCGACTCCGACTCCAGTCTCACCGATAGCCGACGGGTTCAGATATCGCAGATGTAGCGGAAGTTGCAAAAACACCTGGAGTTTCTGCTGCGTTCTGTCGTTAGTAACGGTAGTTACTAGATGTGACTTTAGTTGTATGAGTAGGCGAAAACTGCAAAGAGAGGAAGAGGGAGTGAGACGGCGCCTGGACACGGCGAAAGATGTGACGATTAAAAATATTTAATCGCACATTTTTTTTATCTGTTCAAAATGTACCTTAAAGGGAGATTTGTCAAGTATTTAATCCTCTTATCAACATGGGTGTGGACAAATATGCTGCTTTATGCTTTATTGATCCAGAAACCCTCACAGGTACTGCATTTAGCATAAAACAATATGCTCCAATCATAACATGGCAAACTGCAGCCCAACAGACAACAACAGCTGTCAGTGTGTCAGTGTGCTGACTTGACTATGACTTGCCCCAAACTGCATGTGATTATCATAAATTGGGCATGTCTGTAAAGGGGAGACTCGTGGGTACCCATAGAACCCATTTACATCCACACATCTGGAGGTCAGAGGTCAAGGGACCCCTTTGAAAATGACCAAAGGGATCCAAAAATTTAGTGTTTAGTTTGGAGCGTTATTTAACCTCCTTCATGACCAGCTAGTATGACATGGTTGGTACCGATGGATTCATCAAGGTTTACAGTTTCATCCAAGAAATGTCTGACAAATGTCCGAAAAAAGTTAAAAACAAAATATATATATATATAAAAAAATGTCTCAAAAAAGTCTGAAAAATGTCAGAAAAAAAGTTTTTAAAAATCCAAAAAATGTCAGAAAAAAAGTCAGAAAAATGGCCGACAAATGTCCCGGAAAAAGTAAAAAATAAAGTTTTTAAAAAAAGACAGACAAATGGCCAAAAAAGTTTTAAAAAATCCAATGTCGGAAAAAAGTTTTTAAAAATGTCGGGAAAAAAGTCTGAAAAATGTCCCAAAAAAAAAAAAAAAATGTCCGACAACTCTCCAAAAAAAAAGTTTTAAAAGTTTTTAAAAATGTCAGAAAAAAATCAGAAAAATGGCCAACAAAATGTCCCGAAAATAGTAAAAACAAAGTTTTTAAAAAGTTAAAGAAAATGTCTGAAAAAATGTCCCGAAAGTCTTAAAAATGTCGTCAGTATCTCTACTCTAGCTTTAAAATCTGGACCCGCTACAACCTAAAAACACAGCGGTCCTTCAGATTTTTAAGAGGTTAATTAAAAATTGCAATTTGTGTTAATGCGTTAAAGACATTAGTGGCGTTAAAACGACTTTTCGCTATTATCGCGTTAACTTTGCCAGCCCTAATACTGATATTTATATCTGTGACACGCCAACATCGTCCCTCCTGACGGATCAGTCGCTCCACTTTCTCTAAACAGTTTTGATCTTAAAATAGACTTCAAGAATGATTCTGTAGAGAATTTAAAAACCCTGTTTTTAGTGATTGATTCATCTCATGTACACCGACTCTGATGAAGAGAACAGAGAAGAGGTTTTTTATTTAAGACATTAAATTAAATGTCTCTGTTTGTTGCAGCGTTGCCTCCTAAACCGGTCAAGCCTGCGACTCCAGCACCTTCCTGTAGCTTCAACAACAGTATTTCCCTGACGGACGCCGAGTGGTACTGGGGAGACATCTCCAGGTAACACACAGATACACACAGATACACACTGATACACACTGATACACACTGATACACACTGATACACACTGATATAAATGTGATGTTTTAATGTACGTTATGTGTGTTTGTAGAGAGGAGGTGAACGAGAAGCTGAGAGACACGGCTGACGGTACGTTCCTGGTTCGAGACGCCTCCACTAAGATGCACGGAGATTACACTCTGACTCTGAGGTAAACTGATCCACATCAACACACACACACACACCACCACCAAACACAACAAGCTCTTATTAACCAATAAAGTACATAGAAATTACAATATATATATATATTAAAACATAAAATACACAGAAATCATCGGCATGGGTTAATGACCCCAACAGTTGAGAAGGTTTAAAAAACCTGTAAACCACTTAGTGTTTAAATTCAGGACCTGAATCGTGATTACTGTTAAATTTCATCCAGCGTTATTAAGGCCTTTACATATGGAGGATGGAACCTGCCAAAATATATGAATAAATAAATAAATGACTCGATAGATGAATAAATGTCATTAAATGTATCAAAAATAATATGAAAAATAAATGTAGCCATTCAAATTGATTAATTGATCAAATTTGACATAAATTGATATTTCTGTTTTAATTTGCTTCTTTATTTATTTGTTTATTTATTTATCTTTGTATTAATTCCCTTATTTATTTACTGTTCTGTTTAATTTTCCCATTAATTTGTATTTATTTGTATTGATTTTTCAATTTATTTATTTATATATTTTTTCATTTTTTTTATTTTTTATTTAGTTATTTATTTTGTATTTATTTTATATTGATAGCCCCCTCATTTGCATAACGAGGCAAAAATGCATAAAGAAATGTAAAAAAAAAAAAAAGGTGTAAAGAAAAGACAGAAATAAATATGTTTGGGGAAATAAATAAGAGATGAAATGCAAAGGGAACATTTTGCAGAAATAAAAAAAAAATGCAAAAGTAAATAAATAAATAATAAATAAATGCAAAAGTAAATAAGTAAATTTAAAAATTCATAAAAAATAATACATAAATAAATAAAGTGGAAAATTAAACAGAAGAGTAAATAAATAAGGGAATTAATACAAAGATAAGTAAAGAAGCAATTTATTATTTATTTATTTTATATTTATTTTTAAATGTATGTATTTGTAACTGTTAATAATGCACCAGCGGGGGGCGCTGTTTTACTAAAAAAAATAAATAAACGCTCTTTAATGAGTGATATCAGAATCAGAAATACTTTATTGATCAATACCAAGGAAATTACAGTTGTTCCATTTTAGAATAAAAATATATATCAACATAGATAAGTTATAAGAAAAATAGAAATAAAAATAGAGATGAAATGTAAATATTTGTACATTATCAAATAAATAATGAATAATAAAAATATATATAATAATAATAATAACAATAATAAAAAAATATATATAATATATTTAATAATAATAATAATACAAATATAAAGTTAACCATCAAAGAAATCATAAACTTAAGTACAGGGGACTTCATATTACTGCGTAGCATTTAATGAATATATTTTTATGTTTAAGCATTTTTTTTAAATTAATTAATAAAAATAATAATGTTAAGTTCCATGTTGTCCGCCGGTTTGGTTTTAACGTGCGAATGTTCTCTGACCGACTTCAGGAAAGGAGGCAACAACAAGCTGATAAAGATCTTCCATCGGGAGGGAAAGTACGGCTTCTCCGACCCTTTGACCTTCAGCTCCGTGGTGGAGCTCATCAACCATTACCGCCACGAGTCCCTCGCCCAGTACAACCCCAAACTGGACGTCAAGCTGCTCTACCCGGTCTCCAAACACCAGCAGGTCTGTTCACCGTCTCAGCTCACTGATCAGTCATCAATCAGCCGTTCAGGCGCCGATTGGTTGTCGTTGTTGTTGATCAATCAGCTGTTCTGGCCTCTGATTGGTTGCTGTTGTTGTTGTCGTTGTTGTTGATCAGGACCAGGTGGTGAAGGAAGACAGCATCGAGGCTGTGGGGAAGAAGCTCCACGAGTATCACCTTCAGTACCAGGAGAAGAACCGAGAGTACGACCGGCTGTACGAGGAGTACACCAGAACCTCACAGGTACACAACCAGTACAACGGCTACAGTACACCACGACACTACTGACTGGAGAGTAATAGTAGTTTCAGTACTTTATGTCAAGTAAAAAAATATCTAAGACACAAAAGAAAGGAGTAATAAATACAATACCTTTACTTCAGTAACAGTAGTAATATTAGTGTAGAAATACTCTGTTACATATAAAAGTTCTGTCCTGTTTAAACTTACAAAAGTATCAGCATCAAAATGAACTTAAAGTACCAAAAGTAAAAGTACTCATTATGCAGAGTAATCTGTATTCTATTATTGTGTTATAGTTTAAGTTTAATCTACAATAATACATCATTTAGTAGTAGTGGAGCGTTTAAATGAGCTGGATTTCATCACATTCTTCTCCTTGTGGTTTGTCCTCCTCCTCCTCCTCCTCCTCCTCGTCCTCCTCCTTTTCCTCCCTCTCCTCCTCCTCCTCCTCCCTCTCCTCCTCCTCCCTCTTCCTCCTCCTCCTCCTCCTCCTCCTCCTCCTGCAGGAGATCCAGATGAAGAGGACGGCCATCGAGGCGTTCAACGAGACGATAAAGATCTTCGAGGAGCAGTGTCAGACTCAGGAGCGTTTCAGTAAAGAGTACATCGAGAAGTTTCGCCGAGAGGGCAACGACAAGGAGATCCAGAGGTAGGCTGTTGCCACGGCAACCGTGACGGAGACCTTTTTTAAAACACACGTGAAGGAGCCCTCGTTGCCATGGCGCCAGAGGCTGCAGGAAGAAACCACCTGCTGGTACATTTAACGTCCAGTCAGATCAACCTGCAGGCGTCACTTCAAATTTAAACACTTCTACTTTATTTATTTATTTATTATTATTTATTTTATATTTTTTGATAGAACTCTGGTTTTTGGTTTTTCCACGTTAAAGTTTAAGACCATAAAATGTCTTTAAACTCTGCAGTAGAAATGGTGCCTACGTTGGTATTTTTGCTTATTGTGACGTCATTTCTTGGAGTATCTTCAAATTCTTCATATCCCTAAAATCTGTACAACCTCAGCTAAAAGATTATATAAGTCAATAAACTATAATAATTTCTAAAAGTATTGAAATTGTCATAAAAAAATAAATAAATCAGACATGTTTTTTCCATCTAATGTTACTAAATAAACACTCAAAACATATCGATGCAAAAGATATCTAAATGTAGAAACATGAACTAAATATTTCTTAACTCTCTAGAAGTTATTTGTTATTGAGATATGCACATTTTTTAGAGCAGATGGCGTGCAAAGGCGTTCCACACGTAACGTAACGACTATAATCGATTTAAACAGGATCATGTTAATAATAATAATAATAGATCTGTTTTTAAAGTGTTAATAGTCTTAATTTTAATTATTTAATATATAAAAAATCAATGTTATATATTTTAAATGTAAAATAAGTTAATCTTCAGTCTCATTTTATTCCAGCTTTCTGTACGTTTGACCCGGTTCTCCACAAATAAGAAGTCTTATTATCTGAGTTTGATATCTGATAGAATAACAACCAGACAAACACCAGAACACATGAAAAGTTTGAAAGATATGGAGACAAATAAATAAATAAAATAAATACAAATTAAATTAAATTAAATCAAATTAAATTAAATTAAAAAAATAAATAATATATAAAAAAATGAATTGAATTGAATTAAATTGACAGTCAACCCAGACCGGGTTAGTTTTGACCCGGGAGGACTAAAGTTGCATCAGGAGGGTTAATAAAGACGTGATTTAATATTTCCCGTCTCTTTTTTAAAGGATCATGGAGAACTACGACAAGCTGAAGTCTCGGATCAGTGAGATCGTGGACAGTAAGCGTCACCTGGAGGTGGACCTGAAGACGCAGGCCGCCGACTACAGAGAGATCGACAAGAAGATGAACAGCATCAAACCGGACCTGATCCAGCTCCGCAAGACCCGGGACCAGTACCTCATGTAAGATACTGGACACACTCAGAATAACACACGTGGTACGACGCAGTACTTGTACTAACCGCTGTGTGTACTCTGTGTACTCTGTGTACTCAGGTGGTTGACTCAGAAGGGAGTCCGTCAGAGGAAACTCAACGAGTGGCTCGGCCTGAAGAACGAAACCACGGAGGAGTAAGTTTCATCAACTTTATACTCTTTATACCGATAGGACAGTAACAACAGAGGGAGGTTGGGGACGCGGTGATGCAGCGAGGCATCATGGGAGTTGTAGGATTCCTTCAGTGTCCAAAACAAACCGGGAAAAACACTCAAATAAAGCAGCTTCACTTTAAAAATCTCCGACGCTGTTCGGCAGACGCAGGACGTCCTGGAGGAGCTGAGAGTCGAGCTGCTGTTTACTCAGCTGGTTTATCTGATAACTTCACATCCAGACGTCCGACGACTAAAATCCTTCATCCGGTTAGAATATAGAGTTAAAATTGTAAAAATGTGACTTAAAACTGTATGAAAAATCAGTTTATGACAGCTTCTGGCAGACAACCACACCACTGACGCATGCAAAAAGGGGAACAAATGAAACGCACCGTTACCTTGATTAAAATTTCACTCAAAGTTAACTCGATAATAACACCGTAACAATTTGTTTTAAAGCCACTAATTTCATTAATACATCAGTTTTAAAGCTAGAGTGAAGATACAGGTATCGTAGTAAACTATAAAACCTGATGAATCCATCGGTACCAACCATGTCATACTAGCTGGTCATGAAGGAGGTTAAATAACGCTCCAAACTTGCGACATTGGCGACATTTTTCTGACTTTTAATTATTATTTTTTCAGACATTTTTTTGAGCTTTTAGGAGATTTTTCCGAGTTTTTTCTGACATTTTCTGACTTTTTTTTAAAAAAAACTTTCATTTTCTTTGGACATTTATCGAACATTTTACAGACTATTTTTCTGACTTTTACAAAAACTTTTTTTCGGATATTCTTTTTACTTTTTTCTGACATGTTTTGTATATTTTCTTTGACTTTTTTTCTGACTTTTTTCGGCTGAAACTAGAGAACCTGATGAATCCATCGGTACCAACCATGTCAGACTAGCTTGTAGTGAAGGAGGTTAAATAACGCTCCAAACTTATGCTAAATGTTGGAGAGGAAAAACTGTCATGTCCATTTTCAAAGGGGTCCCTTGACCTCTGACCTCCAGATCAGTGAATGTAAATGGGTTCTATGGGTACCCACGAGTCTCCCCTTTACAGACATGCCAACGGAAAAGACGCTGCTTTCTGACACTCTCTAGACTAAATGATGAATTGAATAGAACAGTGGTGTATTATGTGGTTTAGCCACCAGGTGGCGCCTTTAGACCAGTAAACAGGAGAAGCAGCAGGAACAGATTCAGAAAGCAGCGACGCTCAACCTGAATATAGAGAACTGTATAAATTAATCTAAATAATAACCGGGGTGTCTGTGGCTCAGGCTGTAGCTTTAATCACAAGGTTGTCCAAATGTCAAAGTGTCCTTGAGCGAGACACTGAAATGTAGAAAGTTGTCTTTTCTTTTTGATGCTAATGTGTTAGCATCATCACTTCCCTAGCTTGTCTAACATGTCCTCTGTCTCCCCCCCCCTTAGTGAGTACAGCATGGTGGAGGATGAAGAGGACCTTCCTCACCACGACGAGCGTCTGTGGCGTCTCGGAAACATCAACCGCCTCCAGGCGGAGTCTCTGCTCCGCGGGAAGAGGGACGGGACCTTCCTGGTCCGAGACAGCAGCAAGCCGGGCTGCTACGCCTGCTCCGTCGTGTAAGACTCACCTCTTATATACCTCTTTACCTCTTTATTCACCTGTTTATTCACCTGCTCACCTCTTTATTCACCTCTTTACCTCTTTATTCACCTCTTTATTCACCTCTTTATTCACCTGTTTATTCACCTGTTCACCTGTTTATTCACCTGTTCACCTCTTTATTCACCTCTTTATTCACCTCTTTACCTCTTTATTCACCTCTTTATTCACCTCTTTACCTCTTTATTCACCTCTTTATTCACCTCTTTATTCACCTGTTTATTCACCTGTTCACCTGTTTATTCACCTCTTTACCTCTTTATTCACCTGTTCACCTCTTTATTCACCTCTTTACCTCTTTATTCACCTCTTTACCTCTTTATTCACCTGTTCACCTCTTTATTCACCTCTTTACCTCTTTATTCACCTGTTTATTCACCTGTTCACCTGTTTATTCACCTCTTTACCTGTTTATTCACCTGTTAATTCCCCTTTCTATCCACCTGTTCACCTGTCCGTTAACTTCCAGTATTGTCTGATGGGCATTTGTTTGTTTTTGTTTTGAAGGTTGTTCATGTGACTTTATCACATAATCTCACATGAGTTCTGTTTCTATGTGAGGAATCTGTTCCGTCTCCTCAGGATGGACGTTTGTGTTAATCTCTCTGTCTCTCTGTGTGTCTCCTCAGGATGGACGTTTGTGTTAATCTCTCTGTCTCTCTCTGTGTGTCTCTTCAGGGTGGACGTTTGTGTTAATCTCTCTGTCTCTCTGTGTGTCTCTTCAGGATGGACGTTTGTGTTAATCTCTCTGTCTCTCTGTGTGTCTCTTCAGGATGGACGTTTGTGTTAATCTCTCTGTCTCTCTGTGTGTCTCTTCAGGGTGGACGTTTGTGTTAATCTCTCTGTCTCTCTCTGCGTGTCTCTTCAGGGTGGACGTTTGTGTTAATCTCTCTGTCTCTCTCTGTGTGTCTCTTCAGGGTGGAAGGCGAGGTGAAACACTGCGTCATCAACAAGACGGGCACCGGTTTTGGTTTCGCCGAGCCCTACAACCTGTACGGCTCTCTGAAGGAGCTGGTGCTGCATTACCAGCACACCTCGCTGGTCCAACACAACGACTCGCTCAACGTCACGCTGGCCTTCCCCGTCTACAGCCAGCAGAGACGGTGACCCGCCCGGTCCCCCCCGCCCTCATCCATACCGCCGCCGTGGACCAGCTGCAGCACCAGAACACGACCACGTGACCCGTTTAACGACAGTAAACCGTCCTGGTGCTGCCAGTTAAAGGCTTCCTTACATCCCGTCAGAATGGTGGAAATTTAAAACTAATATTTTAATGTGAACGTCGTCACGTGGAGCTTTAACTTCAGGACTTCAGTTTAAATATGGTTCAGTTATCAGCTGATCTGGAGCTGAAGATCAATTCATTTTACTCTCATCAGAGACGGAGACGACGCTGGAGGTCGGGATCACAGGGGAACCTCCGGTCCGGTCGGGTGTTCGGATTAATATCCAACCGACTCCAACATTTTTACACCGTTCCAACTCTTTAATTCACCAACTACAAACAAAACTACAACACATGGATGAAAAGGTTCAGATTTAAACAATAGTATGATGAGTTGTGCTGCGTACGGTTTGATGTCAACACTTTAATAAACTGAGACGCTTTATTTTGTTATAACAAGCTAACGGGACCGTTAGCTTAAATACGGAAACAAACACCTGACGGAAGAGACCCGTTCAGGTTCACGTATCAGAAACCCATGTGATCACGACCAACACGTCCCGGTTTAATGTTTTCTGTCTGAGGAGGAACGAGGTACCGGACCGCCAGACGTCGCCTCGTTTAGTCTGCTGGAGGTCAGAGGTCAGAGGTCAGAGGTCAGACGGACTGGACTACTCATCCTTTAATCATGACACTGATCCAGACCGCTTCAACTGAGCAGAACCACAGCTATGGACTGATGATGATGATGATGATGATGATGATGATGATGTCAAAGACAAGATGACGGAGAGTCCAGAGAGGCTTCTCTTGTATGAACACTGTGAGCGACTCTGAACGAGGTTTATAACGACGGCGAATCAACGGAGCCGCGTTTTTATACGTCAGGAGAAAAATACACCAGAAACCTGAATCATCCAAAGACCCGACCCCCCGAATACCACCCCTTACCCCCCCACCATCACCCCAACACCACCATCACCCCAACACCACCACCTTCCCTCCAGCCTCCCAGAATATCCCCATCAGTGTTTTGCAGGTCCAGTTTCTTCAGGTTAGTTCTGTTTTGCCGCCTCAGAGTTTGGTATCATTTTGCCGATCGGACGGATGATTCTTCAGTTCTTTCATTTCAATAAACGTCCGTCAGCACAAACATTAACATTCACTCTGCTGGATCTAAACTGTGAGTTCAGGAACGAGGAGAACGGCGTCTTTCTGGATCTACTCAAAGGATTTAATCGGCTCCGGTTTCAAGGACGAAACGATGAAACATCTGGATCAGGATTTTCATCTTTACGGATTTAATTTTTCCCTTTTTTGTGCACTTGGACACCCGGCTTCCTTTCAACCAGGTACAGGAGATGAGACTCTGCGAGGATCTGAAGGAGCCGCCAGTATTATTACAACGTTTTCCACAACCTGGATCGGTTCTGGAAATCAAAACATTTCACTTTCGTTTGGAAACGTCCTGAAACTTTCAAGCTCTTATTTGACTTATTCCACAAAACGTCCTGGTTTTTCATTCCTTCTGACATTGAGACAATAATAATAATAATAATAATTAACGGTTAAAGAGCTCAGATTAATAAACCGATCGGTCTGAACGTCTGAAGGCTTCTACACAGCGAGGAACACCTCGACTCCGTCTAGTTTAAATCAGACCAAATCTGACGATGAAACGTATTCATCAGCCGATATTTCCTTCTTTTCTTCACTGTAATTAATAATTGATCGGTCTGCTGTGTGTGTGCGTGTGTGTGTGTGTGTGTGTGTGCGTGTGTGTGTTTTAGTTAATTATCATCCACATTTTTATATTTGAGATTTTGAGCACCGACGATCACGTTGAAGAGAAACGAGCCTCAACTTCTGTCAAAATTACATCAAATTAAAACCACGAGACTCTCAGCGCGTCATTAAAATATTAAAATACGGCTGCAGCTAAATATTTACATTATTAATTAATTAATCTGTCAGTCACTTAGTTTACAAATATCTTGATTTGATTGATTTTCGGCCCCCCCCCGG
>CAKALU010002363.1:8668-25428 GCA_916700995.1 Hozukius guyotensis | reverse complement strand
CCTTCAATGATGACAAGCCTTGTTTTGCCAGTGAGGGAGATGCCGCCCCACACCATGACACTGCCCCCACCAAAAGCTGTTACTCCATTGGTGCAACAGTCAGCATAGTGTTCTCCGCGTCGTCTCCATACTTTGACCCTGCCATCCAACTTTCGCAGACAGAACCTGGACTCATCACTGAACATGACATTCCCCCACATGTTCAGGTTCCATTGTCTGTGTTGTCGACACCAGCGCAAACGGGCCTGACGGTGAAGGGCAGTCATTGCAGGCTTCCTGGTAGCCTTATGAGAATACACTGTTTACCATTGGCAGAGCATTTTGGCAATTTTTTCTTGGGCGCTACCCACATAATCAGCTGTGCTGCTCATCCCACAAATGCCTGATCCTTACAAGTTGGACATCATTGCGAAGGTAAATAAACAGGCTTTCCAACGATGTAAAATACAGTGCCAATTAGCATTGTAACAACAGAGAAATAATCCACCAAACACAAGTTTCCGAACTTTCTTTTCCCAGTTTATATACAGTTACATACATGACACTTGACCTCTGGATTTAACCCATCCTAAGCATTTAGGAGTAGTGGGCTGCTGTGATGCGCCCAGGGAGCAATTTGGGGTTCAGTTCGCTCGCTCAAGGACACTTCGACATGCAGACAGTAGGAGCTGAGGATTGAACCGCCATTAACCTTGTGGTTAAAGAACGACCTGCTCTACCCACTGAGCTACAGTCGCCCCAATCTATATAAAAAGCATGTTAGTTTCCACGTTATCAGCTGTAAACTTTTAAAATGCTGCTCCCGTCTGAACCTTTAACTCACACACTCACTTATGTGGTGTTTTTTTCAATACATAGATAAGCAAATGTCCACGGTATGATAACCGTCAATCTTCATACCACAATATACCTTGATACCGGTGTACTGTTACAACCCTACTGTTAAAGTTAAAGAATAGACAACTTTCCAGATAATATTCGGATACCCAAATATTGTTTTAGCCTTAAATAATGTTCTGAGCCTTACGCCAACAGTGTGATCATATTAGGGCTTCTCTGGTGGTAGAGGTGGAGTTAAAGTAAATAATTGGATATAGCTTCTATGACCGAACAGCTGCAAAATACCTTGAAAAGGTATAAGATGCACAAAACAAGACAAATAATTTGGTGTCAGGATCCAAGCAGACCATGCAGGGCATTGTGTTTTAGAGGGGAAATAGGAAGAGATATTCTTAGGTTGAACCGATCTCACCATCATTTATTTATCTCAGGGAGACCAGGTGTAAGCAAAAGTCAACTACCAAGTCAGTAAAGTAAGCTGCCAAGTCCACAGCTTTGAGCTTTGGTTTCCAAGTTCATGGAAGAGGTCTATAAATGTATTTTGGTATGTTTTCATGTCTATAAAAGATTGATAGAACTGCAACATATTGACAGTGTGAATCCACTTACCCAGTTGTCTATTACGTATGTTAACACAGAGTGTGTCTGGAGTGTGGCCAATAGCGTCATCTGTGTGTCCCAGTTTTCTGAGGCCTCAATGTCAGCGGATGTATTTGAATCAAAGGCACTAATGTAGATCACTAGATCAGAGTAGACTCTATGAATGATACAACAGTGGGGTTGTGGATGATCAAAGATAAATAAATAAATAGACCTACCAATCACAAAACACAACAGAGTGGCACCATATAAATGTAATGTAAAGCTTCCTACTTTAGCCACTCCGTACCAAATCACACCAAAATCTTATTTTTACTCTGGGTTTTGGCAGGCTAGGCGCATTGACAAAAGTCTGGTTTGCTCGTCAAACTCAAGGAATATATAAAAGAAGGATGAGTCATTATGTCATCGTGACAGCATTCATAAAGGCCTTTACACACCGGGGACGAGACGAATAAACAACACAAAAATGTGTAATACTTGCCTGCGAATATTATGTCTTTGTCTTTTATTGTGAAAGATAAGAACAGAAGGCGTGGCTCTGGTCTGTGCTACCTTTGTCAAGGTTGAAAGGAGTAATAAAGGTCATCATCTTGTATCGGACTACGGAACCTCCGTGTTGTTGTTTCATAAATACAAACTGGGGGCACGCCAACCGTCATCTACTGTAAGTAATACACCTACTATGAATAAGTACCTAATAAAACCCCACTTCAAAACACCGGAACTATCCCTTTAAGGTGGGCTGATCTTTAAGGTGGACCAGCTATTCTCCTCTCTTTTAGCTGTTTAACTGATAGCAATAATCGGTCAAAATTCGTATTGTCGGTTAATGGTTAAACAGTAAATTATTAATGAACAGCTCTATTACAATCAAATACGAGTAGAATACTACCGGATTGACACCAATATGAGTTCAGTGAAGTAATGACCCTTCCTTCTCTTACAGGTTCCCTGGTCAAATTGATGGTTCAAACTGAGGTACCGCCTCCCGAGCAGTAATAGTTTAGGATGATGGGGTGTCACCAATTAGATTTCAGGTTTGGCCCAGGCCACTCCCTGCACACACCCCTGTTTTAACCTGGACATTTTCCATTTAAATTTCTGAATGGATATAAAAGCCTCCAGTGATAGTTTGTCATTGTAGATCTCAAATGGAAAAAACCTGATTGCCCTTCTAAAGAAGGGATTATTATATCTTCAAAATTAATTTCAAAAGTGGAGTTAAAATCAATAATTAATTATTTCTGAAAATCCTTGTTTAATATACTTGCTTAGCTCAAAAAGGGAGAAAACAGATCTGGTCTCTGAGGTCTACAAAGTGTCACAGTTCGTCAAACTGTGGCAGCAGGCTGACCTGGAAACAAGTTCAAAGATGTTAGGCTGTAATTTAGCATAACAATACATATTCCTACCACAGCAGATGGAAATAAATCTACCTTCATCAAGGACAGGTTTTGTTCTCATTCAGACACCAAACTGAACAGCTTGTATGTGGTGAGTATTGTTTGTAAAAGAACAGAGCATCAATGGCTGCACAGTATCACACCACGAAGTGTGGACATCAATACAGGAATGTGTAGACACATACAGAACACAGCTGTACCACAGCTTCACCTCATCAGTCCTCTGAAGTGATATGTGCTATCAGAAACTATGAAAGTGTAGACGCGACCTATTATGACGTTTTGCTTGGGAAGAAAGTCTCTACAGAGGAGGCTGTGGTCGAGTTTGAGTTTGGCAGATCAGACAATGCTCATATGAGTCATTTTTTGGAACGGCCATACACTATAGGGTGTTTTGATAATTGATAATTGACCTATTCAAATATGACAACTTATTGAAACTGGAAGTTTCTGCTCACTCTACACTGTACACAAAACATGCATTTTATCCCACATCATTACCTAATTGGAGGATTGTCTACTTCTGGTACTTGTGCATCAGAATCTACAAAATTACAACAACCCTGAGCAAATATACTGTACGTCCTACAAAGCCACTACTGCAAGTATTGCTAGGCTGAAATCTACCGTGTGAATAGCAACACCTCAGTTATACGCCGGGGTATAGTGGGGTTTGTCTTATTGTATGTGTTATCAAGTGATCACATAGGAAACATCAGAATACCACAAATCTTTACACCAATAGAAAACAACCACAGAAGAAAATTTTCCACTTGACTGGCCAATCAGCACTTACCCCCTTACGTACTTCCTTTGACGGAAAAGTCTGCGCGGGGCATGATATCCGTTAGTAAGACCTGTTTCACTGTTTCACATCTCGGTCATCATCACACATGGACGGGCTGCACATTTTTCTGGTCGTTCTCTTAGGTAATTTTTTTCATGCTCATTTTGGATGATTCAATTATAATTTAATTTTGAGAATAATTCAGAAAACATTCTCATTGTTGTTATGTTGAGCAGGAAACTGCACCTGCTGTAATGTGAAACCCTGTAACACTGGGCATATTTCAATCTGCTTTTACAATTGTGTTTGTATTCCAGGAGTTGTATCCTGCAGTCATGCTTCAATTTCTGGATCAGTGTTGGAGCCGACAGTCAGACCAGGAGACAACATCACTCTCTACTGTGACTGTAAATTATCAAGTGGAGTATACATAGTGTGGTACAGGAACTGCTCTCATGAAAACCAGCCTTCTCTTGTCCTTAAAGTAAAATACCAATCATCGACGGACAACGACGGTAATGATCTTCTGAAGAATCTCACTCGTTTTCAATTTGTGAGAAACTTTTCTTCTGAATCCTATGACCTGCTGATCATGAACATCACTGAGTCTGATGAGGGCCTCTACTACTGTGGAACTGAACAGGAAACAGTGGAGGTTAAAACATGCATTACTTCCAGACATGTTTACAGATATGGCAACGTCACAACAAGGATCCTCTTCGGTAAGTATGCTGGTCTGACTTTGTGCCTGCAAGATCGGTGTGACTGCAGTAAATGTAATAATTTGACTAAATCATCATACAGTAGGGCTGGGCAATATATCGATATAATATCAGTATTGTGATATGAGAATAGATATCATCCTAGATTTTGATTATTGAAATATTGTGATATGTGTTGTCTTTTCCTGGTTTTAAAGGCTGCATTACAGTAAAGTGATGTAATTTTCTGATCTTACCAGACTGTTCTAGCTGTTTGCCTCTACCGACATAGTCATTATATCCACATTACTGATCATTATCTATCAAAAATCTCATTGCGTAAATGTTTTGTAAAAGCACCAATAGTCAACCCTACAATATTGTTGCAATATCGATATCGAGGTATTTGGTCAAAAATATGGTGATATTTGATTTTCTCCATATTGCCCTGCCGTATCATACAGTAGGAAAATGTGCCCAGATATTGTGCACTTATATTAATGATCAAAAGGGTGAACCATCATGAAGTCTACCACACAACGGTGCACATAAAATACTGAAATGTGTGTGAACAACTTCCAATCTGGAGTGAAAAAGTGTATAATGGTTTATACATAGAATTCTTCCCAAATCTGAGACTGCATGCATCTGAAGTGTTGTAAGTCATCCTTAAATGTGCACCCAAGATTTTCCATATGTATTTTTATGCGTAGTGAGTTTTGGGATAATTTTACATTCGAAATCTGAGGCTCAAACAAGGTCAAAGGTTGCACACTGATCTGAAAATCTGATAAACCAGAAACATTATTCAAATGAGAATGGATATTTCTTTAAATTCTGAAATGGGGCCAAAGTTGAAAAAACTCTACCAACCAGGCAGGGTCAACACTGAGCATGGGTCTTGGCAGAACAAACAGTAATGTCAAAGCAGTATCATTTTTTTTTCTCTCAATGAAAACATGAGTTATCCACAAACTCCACTGAATTTAATTTATATCGAACAGCGGTTTTATTCTTGGAGTTCCTGGGATCATGGAACAACCATTACACTTATACCCACATACGCATAGAACTTTGTTCACGAAAATGAGTAAAAAAACATGTTGGCATTTTGGTATTGTGGTGAGATCAGAGTTTAATGAAGCTAATCGGCACAACTTTGTTTTTGATTCAGAATCCAATGAGACTCATCTCAATGAGACTCCACGTGACTGTGGTGTTTGTTGGAGTCTGCTGTACTCTCTGTGTCCAGCTTCTGCTGTTCTCTCCTCTCTCCTCTCCTCTCTTCTGGTTTATCACCTCTGTCAGAAAAAAGGTAACTACTGTATATCTCTCCTTTGAGTTTAACTTGTTAATGTCAGAAATATCTGTGATAATCTAGAAGATTGATTTAAATCACAAAGAAACCTGGATTCAGATGAGTCTCTTCTTTTGATCTCTTTTTGAGTTTGGGTGTACCATGCTGTAGTGATGTTGTATTGATTTCTGCAGCTAAAGAACCTCCAGCTGATCAGCAAAGACCTCACACAAGACTGAATCAGGTAGGTGAAACAGTAAAATAGAAAGAATCATGGCAATAAATCAGTACACGATCACCATTCTAAACAACAAATGTCAAATTTTAGGATGAAGATGTGTGTTATGCTGCTCTGGAAATCCGTCCGGCATCACAGAGACCAAAGAAGAAGAAAACCCAGAGTTCTGACTTCAGCACCTATTCTGCCATCAATACTTCTAGGATGTAGAGAGTCTACAACAAAAGACATGACTAGAGACTAGGGATGCTCATTTAGAATTGTTTTTTGTAACCGATAACCAACCCTCGTTAACCGATTATTAACCGTTAACTGATAACATTAGTTAACAACAAATGCAGCGGTGCTATTTTAGTGCCTAACAAGCCGCCCAGCTGCAACGAAAAGCCGATGCACATCAAGTTAAATCCATCATTTATCGCCAGCTGCAGTGTATACGCAAAACAGACAACTGAGTCCCCAGTTGTCTGTTTTGCTGCGTGCATTGTCCTGGACACATGCAGCCACTTTCCCAGTAAAAGTCTTCACCGCCTCATTTAGTTTAGCTGTGAGGCGGTCAGCGTAACGTTAGCGAGTGTCCGACAAACCACGTGTGTTTGTGATACGTTCAGAGATGTAGCGTTGCTGGTGGCTTTGTGCCCGCCGTTGTCACACACATACGATCTGTCAGCCTGGTGTAACGTTAGCGAGTGCCTGACAGACCCTGTATGTGTGGCAGCGGTGAGTGTGGGGTCGTCGGTGGCGTTATAGCTGTGAACGTAGCAGCGCAGTGTGTGTACAGTTTATTTAGTCGGTGAATAAATGCTACAACTCATCAAGCCAAGTTCCTGTATCTTGCAACTCCGGCTCAGACTTACTTGAGGTGGGCTGTTAAAGTGGACCAGCTATTCCCCTTTAGGTGATAAGCTGCTCCTCTGAGTTTAGCTCAGCTTTATATTTCATTTTTAATATTTCTTTTAACCGTTTAACCAATAGCATTAATCGGTTAAAATTCTTAATGTTGGTTAACGGTTAAACGGTTAATTATTAACATCCCTACTAGAGACCATCTTGCGATGGGATCACACCAGCCGTGACACCAAATCAGGCCAGGGGCGTAAGGGAGGGGGGGGGGCTTTTACCCCCCCTTGATCGGACCGTGCTCATCTTCAAACTCGACTCTCATTTTGATCTCAACTACACCTCTGTAAAGTTTCGTGACTGCACGGTTGCGATGCTATCACGGTCACAAAATTTGTTCACAGACATAAACATCTGGCAAAGTACTCAAAACCGCCTCTGTGGTAGTTCAAGATACAGTAGGTGTCACCAAGAACACATTTTGCCATGATGACACACACACACACACTCACCAAGTGAAAACAATAGATGCCTTGCAGCTCAGGTCACAACTGTGTCAAACGATTACTGTTGGCCGCCCCCGTAGTGGGTTCCAGGTTCAAGCCCACTCTCAAACTTGAACATGCTTTCTCTATGCTGTGCAGTGGGATGTGACAACAAAAAAGGAGACGTGAATATTTCATTCTATAGAGTAACGTTACCTAAAGAAGGAAACAGATGTCAGAAATGGTTTGCAGCAATTAAGAGGGCAGAGTGGACACCGACTGAATGTAATCATCTGTGCAGTGCAGACATTTTGTCTCAGGTCCCAACAGAATATAAACTTCACTTTATACAGCCATAGCCATAAATTATGTCTTACCTTTTTTTTTTGTCTGTTTTGTTATCAGAAGTTGTGTTCAAGGGCATATCCACACTGCTAATGGCTACTCCAATGTCTCAGCTGTCTCTATTCATGGGGGAACATTTGCAGTCTGCCTTCCTCCAGCATCGAACAGCCTATCCCCAGCTTTCCATGTGAAAACACGGTCTATGTCTGCATCTAGTGGATGATTCATACTGCACTCATCCTAAAGGTGTTGGCCTGAGGCATGAGCTATACAGTAGTGGTGTACTATGTATATATAAAAGTCCGACATCAGTGGCCGGAAAAGCTCAGGAGCGATTCCATAAGGATCACATCTCTGCATACCTTTTCTGTTTTGTTTTTTGCTATCTAGGTGAGAAATGAGTAACATTGGTGGTGAAGAGCGCTAGCATTATTACCTATGTGTGTTACATTGCTACCCAACATCGGCGACAACAAACATCGTCAGAAGTCACGTGACTGCAAGGCATCTACACCGGCGTTGCTGTTTCAACTGGTAATAAATTGTATAATGATGAACGATATAATACATTCGTAGGCACATGTATAGACCATTCTGTCACTTTTCTTCCCCATTTAAAGCTGAACAACAATCATCATTATCTATGACTGACATGTATGAAAATCTGTATGCAGAAAATATAGTTGTTTTTTTATTTGCTTTTTCTGAAGGTGGAAAGCAATGATGTTTTCGAAAAGTTGATAATAAACTCTATTTCTAATTTCCTTACACAACTTATAATAAATAAAATAATAATAAAAAACTCAGATAGAAAACCTGTTTGTTGTTGTTGATTACAATTCAGCTTCAGATTCAATTTTTTGATTGAAATCGATCTGTAACATTTCATAATGGCTGTGATGGCTGCTTGTCCGTAACAAGACATGATTGCTATTTTCAGGCAATTTCCTGTTTTTATCTCAAGTTAGCCATCAGCCCCGACCCTACTTCAGTAGAGTTTGATACAACTCCAAGTATTTGTTATGTTCGAGCTCATTCTGCTACAGAGAATAAAATATATTTTATGTTAATGCTGATGGTGTAATTACTGTTAGCCACAAAAGCTCCAGGTGAAACTCTCCTTACCTCTAGTGGAGGTTTTAAGTTATAAACCAAAAAGACCACTGGATGAGGTTTGACCCCAAGCTGTCCCGAACATGATAACAATGATGACGTTGATTCTGAACAGTGTATATGATTTAAAGTTGCTAAATACGTATTTGGGAGTAGTAACGGTGCTAACAGCGCTAACTGTGAGAACAACCGCATAAGTGCTGACAGAGCTAACAGTGTTAACCTCAGGGAGAACTGGAGGGTGGGAGCTACTCTTCCGCAATGAGCCACTTGTTCGTAAACTCCCTTTTTATAATGCTACATTGTGAACAACAAATCTGTGTCGAAATCGGCAGGATGAGATGCTGGTTAACCGGAAGTGCCATTGATTTACATTATGATGCGTTCAGGCTCTATTCAGTATTCTACTTGGGCGATGTTAAATTATAACGTTAAATGATTTGTTCAAGTTAGGGCTGTCACTCGATTAAAATATTTAATCGCGATTAATTGCATGATTGTCCACGATTAATCGCACATTTTTTTTTTGTATCTGTTTAAAATATACCATAAAGGGAGATTTGTCAAGTATTTAATACTCTTATCAATATGAGAGTGGGCGAATATGCTTGCTTTATGCAAATGTATGTACATATTTATTATTGGAAATCAAATAACAACACAAAACAATGACAAATATTGTCCAGGAACCCTCACAGGTACTGCATTTAGCATGAAAATATGCTCAAACCATATCATGGCAAACTCAAGCCCAACAGGCATCAACAGCTGTCAGTGTGCTGACTTGACTATGACTTGCCCAAAACTGCATGTGATTATCATAAAGTGGGCATGTCTGTAAAGGGGAGACTCGTGGGTACCCATAGAACCCATTTTCATTCACATACCTTGAGGTCAGAGGTCAAGGGACCCCTTTGAAAATGGCCATGACCGTTTTTCCTTCCCAAAATTTCCCAAAATTGAGCCAAAAATTTTGAGCATTATTTAACCTCCTTCCCCGACATGCTAGTATACCATTTCTTTAGGTTTTCTAATTTAATATGATGTCAGTATCTTCACTCTAGCTTTAAAACTGAGCCTGGTACAACCTCCAAAAAATCGTGCATTGTGTTAATGCATTAAAGAAATTAGTGGCGTTAAAACAAATTTGCGTTAACGCGCTATTATCGCATTAACTTTGACAGCCCTACTTCAAATGTAATCTTCTAAAATGTAGTTTTTGGCAAGAAACTTTAATAAACAAAGTTGTTTGAAGGAGATGTTTTCACAGCAATATAAAATAGGCAATACAGATGGAATTAATGACCTGTTTAACTTCCTAACAAAAACCAGTATGCAAACGTTAATAAAGGACTGTATGTTGCTGTATGCTGCAGTTTGTTTTGGTTTTTGACGGATACGGACTGGATATGATGTCACATTACTCAGACAACAACAATGAAAGCGGTAACTTCCTTCTACCTCTGCATAGACTCAAAGGAAGCAAATATATCGATTCACAATATATTTACATAGCAAATAGCTGTTTGCTTCTATATTAATGCTCTGGATATCGATTTTAGCACCTTTAATTTCATGAAAAAATATTTACACTGACTGAATTTCTTGCTTCATTCTTCACAGAGTAGATGTATGTTTTATTCTTCTTTAGTCCTTCCACAACTTGAATAACAAGTAAAAAAATTATCAAATGTGCACATTAACCTCCAGATAGAAAACCTATTTGTTATTGTAGATTACAATTCAGCTTCAGGTTCACATTTTTGATTGAAATCGATCTGTAACATTTCATAATGGTGGTGATGATTGTGTCTCTGTAACAAGACACGAAAGCGGTTTTCAGACAATTTCTTGTTTTTATCACAAGTTTGCCATCAGCCCCCACGTACTCTTCACCAGTGGTCTGATGCAAGCTTTACAGGAAACCCACAGTGACAAACAGCCCCCCATATGACTGCAGAGCGCAACATGCAGACAGACTGAAGCTGCAGACCAGTGACCCGATGACGGTGTTGGTGGAATTGAGATCAATCTAACGAAATGTTTTATCTTATTGTAAAAAAAATACTAGAAATTGTTCACATGGTAGGAATCTCCACTTGCTCATTGAACACAGTGGTCGGTTCTTAGTTAGATGTTGTTATTTATGTCTAACTACAGTCAAGCCAAAGCTCTGCAGCCACCTCAGTTATATTTCTGAATCTACATCATATCAGTGACCACATCCTAACTTTGCAAGATCAAATGAAGCCTGCTCTGGTTGCATTGTGTCTGTGAGTGTCATTTGTTCGCAGAAAGATTCAGGAAGTGGTTTCATACACAGATACCATGGTCAGGGGGTTATACTTATGATATAGGTTATATAGGTTTGCCTGCATCCTGATGTCTCAATAACATCTTGTGGCATTTTTGTTTGTTGAACAAAATAAAGATTTATTTTTTAAATAATCTATATTTATTTCGATTTTTTTTTACCCAATAACTTGCAGTGAGGAAAAGTATAATGGAAAACACTTGTACCAGAGTTGCCAAGTTCGCTTATCATAAGCGTCTTTAGGCTTGTTTTCCTGAAAAGTCGCTTACAAATATTGGTAGTCGTGGGTTGCATTTTTTCGGGCTTGTTTCTAAAGTGTAGTTGCTTATTTGGGCTTGCTCCTGTCTCTCTTCTCTATAACTGCCTAGTTTGTCCTGTTGCAGGATCCTTACACAACCCCAAACCCTCCGCCCACACACACACACACACACAGATGACTTGACAGTCACTCACCGCCACCGCCGCCACTCAAGAGTGTTGTTGTTGAGACAAATCTTCCCAGGGTTGACGGAGTTTCGCTAACAATGCCAGGTACTAAGTGGGCGAAATATGGTAAAAAAAAAAGTACAACAAAGACTGGGAAAAAGAGAGAGGACTTAAAGATTGGTTTTGCCCTCAAATGGGGGACGATCCGAAGGCAGTTTGCCATTTTTGGAAGTGTGATATACGAGCACATCATGCCGATCTGGTTAGACAAGAAAGAACAAGAAAAATGACTAAGCTAAAAAAGTTACAAGCTAAAAATTAAATACAACAATGAAATAACATCTTTAAGTTTAGTTAGCAAGAAAAATGTAAAGTTACAAGCCAAAAAATGGATGAAAAATGCAATGCAGTGCAAAAATGTAATGAAATGCATGCAATCCAAAATAAATTCATACATATACTGTATATTAAGTGATCAAGTGGCCCTCTCATATTGTGGTAGGTATGTAAGGTCGCTTGTTTTGGGCATTTTTTAGAGGGAGTGTTGCTTCTTTTGGGCTTGTTTCTATAGACCTGGTTGCTTGTTTCTCTCGCGAGATCTGGCAACACTGACTTGTACTTTTACTACGTTTTTTATTTCTGGGAAAACAGAGCAGGGTGAAGAGATGCTGATGGTGTAACCTCTGAACAGTTAGCCACACCAGCTCCAGGTGAAACTCTCCTGACCTCTAGTGGAGATGTTACGTAGCAAAGCAAAAAGGACCCAAGAAGAAGTTTGACTCAAAGCTGGTCAAACTAAAAGACACAGTGCTAAATCTTGATTCTAAATGTGCTATAGCTGCTGGATTCTATTATAACTGTATTGGTTCTGACATGAGGATATGTAATCCCTGAAATTCAAGTGTCATGTTGTGCATATTGTAAATATTTTGGTCTATGCAATGATAACACAGTTAAGGAATATATTTATTGTTTCGGCAACCTGATTTGTGCCACAACAGAGAAAATGTTTGCTGGCAAAGCTTTGGTTAATGAAAACAAAAACAAACAAAAAAGCATTCCCTAATTTAGCCATCATGTCCAAACTGTCATATGATATTCAGTGCATGCCCTTAAACTTGCACAAAATGACATCCTAAGAAAGATCAGTGTATTGACAAACCCAATGATTGAACCAAACAAATTCAATAATCAGCATTTTTTTCTACCAAGCCAACAGACCCTGGAGGTGAACACTTGATTAAGACATAACAGTTCAAACAATTCTGATCTTTTAAAGAGAAGGCATTATCAGATGTTTTATCTTCCCAATTTCTAATACACGGTGCAAATCAGAACGCCATTGTTTCAATCTTACCACTGTTCTGGAGCTTTTGGTTAAATCGCATGATCTTGTTCAACAGATGTAGCTTGCCTAGTTTTGTAGAGGCTCAAATTGCCATTCGTCTGAGCACTTTAACAACTTCTCATCTGCTTACTTTCCAACCTTGAAACCTCAAATATAGAGAGGATTTCAAAACCAAAGTGGGGGTCCTCCCCCCGAAAAATTTAAGTTTCAAAGACTTTGTTTCCTGCATTCTGGTGACTTTAAAAAAATGAAAACAACAAAATAATAAGTAAACTGCAACAGCATTTTTTGTTCATTCTTTCATTAATTTTTTGCCTTTGCTTGAGTATTTCTTTCTCTTAGTACTCTACATTTCCCTCACTCACTGAAGGCCCTTTCAGTCACAACCCTATGACGGCACCACTGCGCTCTGAAAGACATTATTTCCAATAGCTTGCGCAATGCCACAACGGCTTTGCTGTGATGCTGTGATGTGTGGCGGGGGCACAGCTCAAACCCTGCCGCGGTGTCGCGAGCAGCTCTCCTCCGCCGGGAAAAGACATTTGATGTAGCTCTATTGCCATCCGAATGGAAACAGTAGGCCTTATACACGCTGTACAGTGTCAGAAACATGTGGAGATAACGAAAAGGAAAAAAAGGTGTGAAAAATTGCCATAAATCGGGAGATATGCGGGAGAACTGTGACCCCCGCGAGGAAACCGGGAGAGGGCAATGAAAAACGGGAGTCTCCCGGGCAAATCGAGAGGGTTGGCAAGTATGCTCATCTGTGATTCAGTCTTTTTCAATGGCCAAGATCAAACACACTGTACATCCTGCAAATGCTATTGTACGTATTTTAGGCCTCAGATATAAAAAGTAAACCCTACCTCAGATGGAGGTGGGGTAGGGGGTAGGTAGGTGCATGTCTGTCTGCTTGTTCTCTAGTTGATTCTTTTGGTGAACTTTTTGAAAATCAAATTATAGTTGTACAAAGTATTTGGTGCCCACAGTAGATCCTCAGTGTTGTTACGCTGAGCAGGAATCGGTATTTGCTATGATGTGAAATCCTGTACCATTGGTCACATTTGAACGTATTGTTTTTGTATTCTAGGAGTTGTCTCTTGCAGTCATGATTAGATCTCTGGATCAGTGTTGGAGGCAACAGTCACACCAGGAGACAATATCATTCTCTACTGTGACTGTATTATTAGCTGATATTATTGTCATATTATTGTTGATTGTGAACACCACAGACTCTGATGAAGGCCTCTACTACTGTGGAACTGGACAGACTAAGGTGGAGGATAAGACAAAAATGACTCACATATTTACAGATGTGACAACATAACAAGGATCCTATTCAGTAACTACTCTGGTCTGAGTTTGTGCCTGCAAGATCAGTGTGACTGCAGTAAATGTAATAATTTGACTAAATCATCATACAGTAGGGCTGGGCAATATATCGATATAGTGATATGAGACTAGATATCGTCCCAGATTTTGGATATCGAAATATCGTGATATGTGTTGTCTTTTCCTGGTTTTAAAAGCTGCTATCTCGGTTTCTTGGTTACTGGAGTTGAGGAAAAACAAATACCCATGCAGGGGGTACAAATCGCACAAAAACCAAGACACGGTAACTTCTTCCGAGAAGATACAACACAGTTCAGAGAAACGAGAACTTTACCTCAACCACATACGGTTGCTCATGTGATCAGGCCCACAGGAAACCCACATAGAAAAACAGCCCCTCATTCAGGCGGACTGAAGTTGCAGAGTAGTGGCCTTGTGACAACACTACTCTGTGATATAAATACAGATGAAACAGTGATACCTTTAAGAAAAGAGTCTTGGCTGCTTACAACGGCTGGGGAAAGACAAGGCTCTTGATCAGTCCCTTTATCATTGCCTTCACACTGTGAAAAGCCACACCATTCCTCCCCAAGATACACAGGAAAGGGGCCCCTCTTAGGCCCATCGTCAACAGCATCAGCTCGGTCACATACATCATCATTGCCAAACACTATTTATCTTAAGTTGGCAACACTACACACCACATCCAAAAGTCCAAGAACTTTGTCAATAATGTTCAGGAATTAAAACTAGGAAACCATCTTACAATGCTACCTCTCTTTCCATATGTGTACCAATCACCGGGAACTGCAAGGAAACAGAATAACAACCTTGGCTACAGAATCAACCTCAGCCCAGATCATGTGTGTGCCCTGCTCCACCTCTTCTTGTTTCTGCTGACCTCACCTTGCTGCAATTATGGCCCTGTTCAGACCTGTCATTAACATGCATCCTGAGTGATCGGATCACAAGTGGACAGCTTTAAGTACGTCTGTTCGCACCTGCCATTAGAATGCGTCTCTACATGCGTCTTGAGTTATCACTTGTGATCGGATCTCACTTCCCCT
The DNA here is from genome assembly GCA_916700995.1 of Hozukius guyotensis. Classification (NCBI taxonomy): domain Eukaryota; kingdom Metazoa; phylum Chordata; class Actinopteri; order Perciformes; family Sebastidae; genus Hozukius; species Hozukius guyotensis. Next base: position 10,289 of record CAKALU010002363.1, on the reverse strand, counting down.
CTCTATATGCAAATAAACACGTAGTAAACGCATGGCTAATACAGTAGATGTTGTGACGTAATATTGCATGACTGTCAGTAGTAATATCCTACATATTTGTGAATTTGGGTGCATTTTATTAACATCAAAATAAAAAGGTTATTGTACCGGCGGTCCCCAGGGACCTCCGTGCCACCAACACCGCTGCTTTTGCCAGGCAACAGCGGGGTACAGCGCTTCAGAGAGCCGGAGATGAGAGCGAGCAGGCAAGCGTGTGTCAGCTCCGTGCAAAGCACCGGAACGGAAACACCGGCACATCTCCAACAGTATGATAATAATGCACTTCCCATGCCTAGTCTGATAGTCTAGATATGTAGCCTATAAATAAGATATATTTTAATAAAATTCAGTTGTACCGACAGAATACTGTAGAGCACAGAGGCCGTTTCCATGCCACGAGCCAGACAGGCACTTGTGTCTGACTGTCTATTCACCTGAGAAGGGCAGTGATCCCGTGGATCCAAGCGGGACGTTAGTTGAGTAGACGGTCTTTCAATGTGGCCCAGGACACATTTGCGTACACACTACTAAAAGAATGTGGCAATATGTGGCCCAGACCACATCTGAATGTGGTCTGAGCAATCAGATCTCAATGCGTCCGCAATGCATCTTGAGTGCATTCCCACGTGTGCTTAGAGCTGTGACGCATGTTAATGCCAGGTCTGAACAGGGCCTATGTAGAAGTGTACTCCAGGGTGTACCATGGCATCAAGCACACTTCTGACCACATCCATCAGTGATGCTCGGTGTGGGACACTGCTTTTCAGCCTGAGTACTAGAATATTGTACTCAAGTACAAGTACTGTTTTAAGATATTTTACTCAGGTAAAAGTCAAAGTACTTGTGTTAAAATGTACTTAAGAAAAAGTTGAAAAAAAAAAAATAGATCAGTTAAAATGTACTCTGTAGATCCCTTGCAAACCAGAGGTGCAATCAATAGGCTACCATACATTATGAAAACATGTATGGGATAAAGTTAAGGGTTTTATTTTTTTCCAAACTTCAATACCACTGAAGTGCTTGAAAAGTTGATAATAAACTCTTTTCTCTTTGTCAGTTTTCCTCTGAAAATGCACATCAAAATGGATGGAAGCCTTGATTCTGCAGTTTACAGGAAACCCTCTCGCAACTATCAGTTTTAACTCTATGACCTTTATCATCTGAGAGAAAACAAGCTGTGGTTATCAGAACCCACCATAGGGCCAAGAAGGTGTTTACAAGTACTGAGGCGAATGAGGAAGAAACATTACACCTTAAGAAAGCCCCCAAAGCTTGTGGCTACCTAAACTGTGCCTTTGTAAAAACAGCTATAAGAAGAATAGGCACAACAATGTAGTCACTCCATACCCAGCTGGAGCATCTGACAAACTCAGGAGGATCTTTAATAAACACAGCATCCCTGTTTTTCAAACTCAGCACCGCACTGAGACAAAAGCTTTTCCACCATCAAGACCATGCACCCGAACATAAGCCGAGCAAAGTAATACACACAGTCCAATGCAGAGAGGATTGCACAGACCTATAGAGCACGTTGGGAAGATGAAACAACTGCTGAGATAGAGCATGGCCCAGTGCAGGAGGG